>JAKFQP010000064.1:1290353-1355908 GCA_023375905.1 Nycticorax nycticorax | reverse complement strand
CTGAACTTGTATTTAAGTCAACTGCAGAAGCAAAGTCAGGTTTCACTTCTGAATCTTGGTTTGCCAAATTCTACACATTTAAGAGGCATGCCTCAATACCTAATTTAATTCCTCCGACTAGAAGAGGAAGCAGGATGAAAAGGTTAGTGTGAACCATAGGGGTCATGAGATAATGTAAGGTAATGGAAAGCAGTTAGTGTAACTAAATAAAAACATGAAAAAAAACCAAGACCAAATGTGTAAAGAAACAAACAGCACAGTAAGGAAGGGATAAAAAAAAAAAAAAAAAATCTATCCTCCCTCCCCAAGTTAGATACTAAGAAATAGAGTTGGTCAAAAATGTCACGTAATTCATACAGAAGGGACTAGTTATTACAGAAATTATTACACTGTTAAGAGTATAACATTGCGACTATGTCATGTTTTAACTACAGTTAGCATATATTATGAATGGTTAAGCTTTAGCTGATCAGCTTTGGAAAAGCAAAGAGACAAAGTGAACTCTTAAGTTTGTTTTAACACTGCCTTATACATAAATCATAAGGAATTTAAGATCTTTTTTTCAGCTAGTTTAAGAAAAAACAAAAACACAGGCAGAAAATTAAATATAGAGACTGGGAAAGTGAACATGAAGACTTGATCTGATCCTTTTCAGATCTGTATTATTTCACAGCTTTCCTTTCACACTTGTATTTGCCGTTTCTTCAGTGTTTATATTTGGAACTCAAAGGTTCTTTTAGTATTTCTTTTGGACCAACAAGTCATTCTGAATAGGGGCAAGACAACTGCAACATCAGGGCAACATTTTCCAAGATTTAAACTAATTTAATTTAATTTATTTTAGCTGTGTATCTTTCCATATACCCAGCATTGCTGTGAATGCATTCCTTTTCATCCACTCTTTTCATATTATGGCGATAAGTGTTTTCCAACCATATATACTTCCATATTATGGATCAGCTTTTGTGTAATAATTTAAATATTTGTTTAAAATGCTTCTGCATTGTTTATCAAAATTCATAGGTAGAAATTATGTAATAAAAATGTAAAGGTCTGCTTGTTTCTTTAATTTCTGTTCCTATTACTTCCCTATTCAAAGCATATTAGTACATTGAAAGAAAGACCATAATTGTTTTAGGACTGTTTCTTAACTGTAAGAATTATTCAACAGATAGTAACTACTCTGGGGAATGTTACAGAAAAGTGACAGAAACTTTTAGAGCTTGTGAAAAAATGGTCTACACTTAAATCAAAGTTTTGGATATATTTTTCTTAATGTTATGGCTTTTGAAAAAACCTCAGACAATTCATTTTGCCTCAGCTGCTACTCATCAGTAACTACCCACTGAAAGGTGACCAATTTGTATTGTATCCTTAACCCTCTACTGACATACATACTTGGGGTGCCCAATGCACTAAATAACTCCTCCCTTGGAGTGCTGCAGCATATACTTCCAGAATGGAGATATTTTCTGCAGGGTATCCTCATACCTCTACATGTGCAGCAAATTATGGTTCAAAGAACTGGAGCCAGTTAAGGGAATATTCACATTACATCTATTTTTACAGTTATATTTGTCGACTTGATCTTACAGAGCTCTGTCTGTCATCTTTGGCTGAACAGCATTACTGAAACAGTTCAGATTTTCCCATTTATCATTACTACTCATTTATATTTTCATTATAAAATATATAGGCTTTTATGAAAGATATTGAAAAAAAGTAACTGGTACATTATTCTGTATTTTTAAGCTTAGATTTTACGATGGGTCAAAACTTATGAGAATTTTATAAGCTTCCGTAAGTTTTCTTTCTGAAACAATGAACAGAAACTGTGAGACTTCATTATTTTGTTTTAAACAGTCAGCAACTTCAACTTATTAAAAATTACAATTCTAGAATTGATATTTTGAATCCTTCTCTATGTGCAGAAAAGCCCAACATCTGAGTAAGGTGTTTGACAGCATAGTTTCACCTGAGAAATGTTCTGAACAATTCCAGCAAAGTGATTATTCACACAAGTAAAGGCAATGAACATTACATAGAATTTAGCAGACTAGACAGGAAAACAGACCATTCTAGCAGAAATTAACAGTTTGTTAGGATTCTGTTGGAAGAAGACATGAAACAAATACATTTCTACACATAACCAATATCAGTTAAGAAATGGAGCAAATAAGAGAAAATTTACCCTATATGTGTCTCTGTAGTTCTGCCTTCACCACTGAACACACATCTAGCTGCTAGGATATCATCATAGCTAACATCTACAGGATGTTCTACTGGATAGAATGCCTGAAAGATAGGATGATTATGTCAATACACACACGTGAGAATGACAGTGCTACACATCTGGAAAGTAATTTCAGAATGGGTTTTGCATCATAATCTAATCATGGTAGTATTCGGCATTATTCACTTTCAGCGGCACAACACGTACCAATGGAAACACCATGACGCAAATCTGTGGGTACATGATTGTTAATTCAGCTTCTCAGACTTAAATAAAGGTAATTAGAATTTACAGTTAGAATTAAAAAACCAACCAACCTGTGGTAGTTGTGGACTCTGTCTACCAATCAATGTCCACTGACCATTTCTCACTCTGTATCCACTCACTACTTTACCTGTAACATACCAATATGTATGTAAACATGAGACATACTTCCAAAAAAATATGTTGTAGCATCAGCATTTTTCTGTTAAATATTTGATATTCCTATGGTGCAATAAAAGTCTTACCTAGTCTGTGTGTATGAACTCTGTAGGCAAAAAGATGCATTGGAAACCTTTTGTAATGGCAGGCAATGTCTGCATCAACCACTGTTAAAACATGATGGCAATAAAGAAAGAAAAACACATTACTTATCAGAGAAAAGTTATGCTACTGTACTTCATTCAGTGTGAAAGTGGTTTACAAAAGGTATACCTACACTGGACAACAGACAATTTCAAAAGATACTGAATAATATCTTATAGTTCTGCAGTGTTTATCTGTAAAGAAAAACTAATAAAATACAGTACAAGTAATTCTGTGATGATGAACATAAAAATGGGGCTGAAACTCAGTAGCATTTTTTCCAGTGTACACTACTACTATTTAACAAACTAAAGTAACACAGTTGCTTACAGACTATGTTGAGGGACACTTAAAATAAAGATAGCTATGGTAAATAGTCTACTCAGGAGAAAATTAAAAGAAAATGAAGGCTTGATTTTAAGATCTTATAGGCCCAGTCTTAAAGATTGAGGTTAGATGCAGACTTTGGCAGACAATGTCTGCAGACTAGTACTTTGCGTTAGATGCAGCAACAGTAGCTGAGGAAGAGCCCACAGATAAATTCCTCTGCTGATGCCTCTCTGAGAGGCATTTGGGGACTGGCTGCATCTTTCCTGTTATAACAAACTTCATCCTTTGCTCAAGAACCGCAAATTTGGTTGAACATGAGAAGGCAGTTATCAACAGGCACAGAACTGCTTTTATTCCCCTTTCCCTCACCTCTCCAGCTGAAAAAGTAAATTTCTGCACTGATCAAATATTTCTGCGGGGGGGATCAGTTTGTTAAGTACAGCAAAATATGTTAAATTTCAATTCAAATTTAAAACCAATCCAAGTTGCTGAATTCACCAAACAGTTGAAGTTAGCTGAGCATCTGACCACCTGTAAATGGGACAAATAGTGTTCTCAGATAACTAATTTAAAATTCTGGTATAGCATAGGAAAACGTAAGGTCAGTGTTCAACTTCCTTAAAACGGAACATTCCATGCTGGCTTGAAGAAATGATATTGGGACTATCCAAGCTGAGTTTAAGATAAAATCAACTGAGTAGGATTCTGCATAGAAACTATTTGGAAACTTTCTTTTACAATGTTTTTTCAGCATTTTGACGTTTTAATCAACTAGGAACATTGGAATAAAACTTTTAAAGGGCAGCTCTTTACTGGTAGAAATTCACTTATTAAAACTGAACTCTTAGTAAATCATTAATAGCATGAATGACAAGTGCAGATGAAGATGAGTCCAAAAAAATTTACCTTTTTTTGGGAGGGGAGGAGGGGATAAGAAAATAGGTAGGGCTTTCTTGGTGAAATATTAAGACAAAAATAAAGAAAATAAATACTCTTAAGAATCCTAGAAACTTCAGTACTGCACAGGTCATTATTGTTTTGTACATCGTTGTTTTCTATTACATTGATCACCTTTGCAGATGTAGTAATTGGAAAATATGATACACTTTTAAAATTATAACTATTTTTTAATAATTTTTTTATTAAGCGATTAATTTGTCCATCTACAATTCAGTGTATCTCCGCTAAATTTTTTTCAACAATGAGCATTAAAAATTTATCAGGTGCTGAAATTATATAATCACTTTGTAGAATTACGACTCACCTTTCTCGCCTGGTGGTATTACAGTGTTCACAGACATCATAAGATACATTCCAGCAATCAAAGGCTGCCTGCAATTCAAAACCCAAGCTCCGATAAACAAGTCCTTTGCAAAACCCAACTGCAAGTGAGACGATATGCAATACCATTTAACACCACTAATTTCTAAATATCGGTTCATATCTGAAACTGGTCTACTGAGAAAGAAGTACACAGCACTTTCCTTTCCCTCCTTTTTTTCATATTGAGCTACAGTCTTTAAAGCATCTTCCACAAAGTATATGAAGAGGACAAAATGATCACCTACATAACTGCTGTCCTTGTCACAGATTTCTAAGTATGAAGCTCTTAAACTGGATTAACTCAATACTGATAGCACAGCTTCATCAAGTTTCTTAGCAGAAATGAAAATTTTTGCCAACAGATGACACATGGCTTCAAAATTCTTAATATTGTGAAGTACGTATTATTTTTATCTCACATTTTTTCAAAGGAATCTAAAGGAGGGGTTTTCATGCCTTCTGTTCTGATGAAAAAAACGTAATAGGCGAGTATTTTTAAAGTCACTTACTTTTGCTGTGTCAGATGTAAAGTTACACCAGAGCAGTCTTTGTGTTTATCTGTACAAATCACAAAACAGTTTAATCATTAGCAACTGAACCCATGTGAAATTATTACACAGTAATAACATTCTTCTGCTGTACAGAAAATACCAGAAGCAAAATAAGTTTTAATCTTACTGTTTGCAGTAAAACTTCCATACTGTGGAAACATTACTCAACTCTGCACAAACATGAACATCACAGTACTGCATATGTAGCAAAATCCTAATATAGAGCAAAGCTCTGGTGGATGACAAACTAACTGCTTTTTTGGCACTATAAATTGCAGATATTTGTGAACTAGCACCTCGGAGATGAAACACTCATTTTTACAATAGCAGAAAAAGTTGGTTTGCTGCAAACAAATTTGTATTTTGACAAAAGTTAGAAAAATGACAGATTTGTGGAAATGCAATAATTTTAGCCATTAATAATGAAGCAGCCAGAAATCCTTGTAATGAAGTCAACGGGGGAACTTGAGATACCAATACAGACAGTGGTTCTGTGTAACATTGGATATCCTAGAAGGATGGTAAAAATAGTTAACTAATTTCTTAATATACTGTATCAGCATTATCTAATATGTTTGACATTTTAATTTAAAGATACTATTGCCTTGATATAATTACTCAATTTCTGCTGGTGACCTGAGAGTTCAATCTTTGTTCTTTTTCAAGAAAGTTTCCTTTTCTTATGTTTATACCAAAAATAGCTGTAGTTAGAAGACTGATATAACTTCAAAGCAAGTAAATAGAAAATACTAAAAAAAAATACCCTCTAACAATATATATGCTTCAGGTAAGAAAGACAACAGAGTAGTTATGGATCTGCTCACAAGTATAACTTGAGAGAGATTTTCCTCCCATCAGTAGCTAGATTCCTAACTGTAAAAAGCATGTTTTTCAAGCATTAGCTGTTTTAGTCACACCACATTCCATGATGAAGGGATAATACTTAGTTTGGTTTTTACCATCATTGATACTAGGAATTACTTTAAATGTGTTCACAAAGTAGACAGTCGCTATTTTGAAAAAAATGCATAAATCAGTACATATGTTACACAAGTGAAAAAGTTGGTAATCCAATTTCACTAGGTTCTCATAATGCTCATCATCAAAGCATCTGAGAATTCTTAGTTTCTCCAGCTCTGTGTGTCTCAATAAACACTTCTGTATTTAAAAATCTGAATCAGTAAACCACGTTGTACCTTTACAACAAAAAAGGAAAGTCTTCGCTGCGTACGCAAAACAAAAATTAAAACCAGCTCTTTCATCAACACTATACATTACTGAGAATTTTTGAAACCAAGTGTGATGAATCAGAAGGAAAGCAGCTGAAAATTCAATTGGTAATCCAGAAACAAAATTCAATGCAGATGGAATTTCTGACTGTCTTTGTAAAGCTACATGTAATATTTCCTCAAACACAGACAGGTGGGTACCTACATTCTGCATACTATTCTATATTGTTACAGTAGAAGTGTTTTAAGACTACACATATGCACACAAAAAGGCAAAGCTAGTCAGCCAGTTACTGCCACTGTATCCACATTTTCTCTGATCTCTAAAACAGCCAAATAAACAATAAATTGTAGAAAATAGAGATATTCAGCATAGTAACATACATTCTTATATATAATTTTTATGCAAACATGCATGTTTGTACAGATAAACAGTAGACACTGAAAAATTAATCTAAACTTTAAGATAAAAATTCTCCAACTTAAAGGACAGTTTTTAGAACACATTTAAAATATAGCCTTCAAGTTTTTTTTAAAGTTACTTCTTATAAATTAAAGAAAAAAAAATCTTTTCATAAATACATTCACCGCATAGCAAGTCATTTGCAGGGAGTGGCAGAAAGACAAGTAATGAAACAGGAGAAAAGGTTGAAGGAGAGAGAAGGGAGAGGACCAAATAGAAGCTTAAGTTAGAGTAGATAAGGGAAAAATAAAAAGTCAAGATATGGCCAGCACTGGCTAAAGATGGAAAGAAAAACTGAAGTTATGCCATGCCAGAATAACCACTAGTTTTCAATTACTGATAATTAATGTTGCTTCCAAATGGCCAAGTCATGAATCTAAAAGCACCAGAAAGACTAAGCTATTAGGACAAAAGTAGGGGAATGGCAGGAAAACATTCAAGTGAAAGAGAAATTAGATTATTTTTCCACGGTTTTAGAAAAAGTTCAAGATATGTATCATAGAATCATAGAATCACTTTGGTTGGAAAAGACCTTTAAGATCATCAAGTCCAACCTTTAACCTAACCCTGCCATCCCACCACTAAACCATGTCCCTAAGCACCTCATCTATCCTTCTTTTAAATACCTCCAGGGGTGGGGACTCGACCACCTCCCTGGGCAGCCCATTCCAGAGCCTGGCAACACTTTCAGTGAAGAAATTTTTCCTAATGTCTAGCCTAAACCTGCCCTGGCGCAACTTCGGACCATTCCCCCTCGTCCTATCGTCCGTTACCAGGGAGAAGAGGCTGACCCCACCTCACTACAGCCTCCTGTCAGGCAGTTGTAGAGGGCGATAAGGTCTCCCCTCAGCCTCCTCTTCTCCAGGCTGAACAACCCCAGTTCCCTCAGCCGTTCCTCATATGACTTGTGCTCCAGACCCCTCACCAGCTTGGTTGCTCTCCTCTGGACATGCTCCAGCAACGCAACATCTTTCCTGTAGTGAGGGGCCCAAAACTGAACACAGGATTCAAGGTGCAGCCTCACCAGCACTGAGTACAGGGGGACAATCACTTTCCCTACTCCTGCTGGCCACACTATTCCTGATACAAGCCAGGATGCTGTTGGCCTTCTTGGCCACCTGGGCACACCGCTGGCTCATATTCAGACGGCTGTCAACCAGTACCCCCAGGTCTTTTTCTGCCAGGCATCTTTCCAGCCACTCTTCCCCAAGCCTGTAGCGCTGCATGGGGTTGTTGTGACCCAAGTGCAGGACCCGGCACTTGGCCTTGTTGAACCTCATACAGTTGGCCTCTTCACTGTAGGAAGTTTCACTTACAATCTCAATACTTCTATGTTGGCTGTAAAGGTCTTTGTGAAGTCTCTTTTGCCCCACCTTTCCCATCTCAAACTATAATTTTTTACTAAATTTTCAGCTATTCATTAACACAGGGGATGCTGCAGAACTCGGCTTTAATAAGTTTAACATTGTTAGAAAGTTTGCACTATATCACTTTTAATGGAAGTTGGGAAATGCTTGCTTCCTCTCAGCATATTTTACTTGATTACTTAAAGTAATAAAATTTAAAATTTAAAAAATTAAAATGCGATTGGTAGTTTTGTGCCTCAGTTTTGCAATTTGCATTTGAAAACATCACTATCCCATCTTTTAAATATGCTGAAAAACTATCCCAAAACAATAAAACCAAATGTGTCATATGCCAAACATGAGCCATGTTTGAAAAATCTAGCCTTTATTATGTCATAGCGTCTCTTTTAAAAATAGCGCATCAGCACAAGGGAAACTACTCCAGTATCTTTCAGTTTGCCAATATTAAAGAGTTGTCACACTATTTAAATTTTCAGAGTATTGAAAAAAATTTCATTCCGTATTTTCACCTAAAATGAGCAATTTCAAAATTAACTGGACAGGGGGAAAGTTATTACTGCTACTATACGAGGCATTTATATTAATCAGTATTGGGAGAAACATAAATCAATTTCTGGCACAAGAATCTGATCTGCAGTGCTCTGCATCGAGAGTAAACTAATGGATGGATAAATTGCTCTAGACTTCTAAGGAATTCCTACGCTAAATATTTTTCTAACAACTACAGAGGTATGCTGGGAACACCGTTTCCTTGCTTATCCTTCCCTACAGCTCTCCTCCTTTAAACACTGCAATCTGTTGAACCCTCCACCCAAGAACGCTGACTGCAGTGAGGCCAAGCTGGTTCCTGGTGCAAACTCTTTTTGAGCTTCGCTGTGTAACCTAAGCAAAAATATCCTTAAAGAATGCACAAACCAAATAAAATCTTAAACTCTCCTTTCCAGTCCATCTGTCCAGCTTACCTAACTACTTTGATTTCTTTGTTTCCGCTATTCAGCAAATATGCACTGCTCCGGGACAAAGCAGTTGCTAGTTACTATTTGCCATGTGGCAAAGACTGGAAAGTGCATTTTTACATACCTCAGAAACAGGCTTAAATCAAAGCCAATTGTCCATGCAGAGTTTCCAACTCATATGGGACAAGACACTGTGCTTATGACTGCCTTTTGTGTGTTGCGCAAATATAACACAATCATATTAAATATTCCCTGCTTTTATTTACCTATGTCAAACAAAATCAATGGTGCATATTAAAGCCTAACACCAGCTTCAGATTTTAAATACATCATTTGTTTTAAAAATTGTACATGACAACTTTGTAATGGTAATTGAAAGTTTAGCTGCCAATAAACACTTAAATTAGTTAAAAAGAATCACCTATGCTATTCCTGTTAATATCTCAAATACTAGAAATACTCAGTTTGTCAAATGAAAAACTCATAGCTGGGGAGAACTCAAATTATCCTAAACAGAAATGCTCTCTTTCTGCAGGCTGATCTTGATAAAACTTCCAATGTGAGTCTGACAGGCTTCCTGCCAGTCTGTCTACCCAGATCTACAATCCTCAACTCTTCAGTTACAAATATGATAATCTGCCACAGAAGTTGAGACTTCCAGGGCTTCCTAGATATTTAAAATTATTTTTTCTCTCAGAACTAGAAAAATAAACACTTTTCAAAACCTGTTTTCTTTGCATTCTGGGTACATGGATTATAAATTACAGAGAACACTGTTCAAGCTATTTATTCTGTTTCTTTGCTCTATTTCTAATATTTAATAGGAACAGTACAGCACTCATATATGGCTACTAGAATACTTAAAAGCTTTCACTGTAAACTGAGTGGTGCCTTTTGGGACTCTCCAAACCCCACATATGGTCTCAGAACTGGCTTTGAGTCATTAAAGATAAGAAGTAGCCTCAAAGCTGGAACACAACCTCTGAGCAAGGCAATTCCAAAGTTAATGCCCACTGGGAAGTAACTTCGCACAAGTTATATTTAAAAAGAGAAAGACTTGCAGCACAAAAATGAACTTGAAGTCTTGGTAAAGAAACAGATAAATTCATTATGTTGCATTCAATATTGATACCTAATATTTTATACATAAAAGAACACTAGCTGAATTAAGTCTTTTTCATGAGAGTCAAGATGCTTGCTCTTGCTCATCTGTTCACTCATCCAAAATCAATTCAACAAAATTCTTTTTAAAAGTCTAGTCACATGTAGAATAAAGCTTACCTTTATTCAGTTTGTGAAAAACAAAATGCAAGCACAGACTCCCCAGTGCCATTTTCACAATTTGCTTTCCAAACAGAAAAGAGACAAACAATTGTTGATCCTGGTCCAGTATAAATTTTTTAACAAATAAATACCTTGTAAAGGTCATAGATGATTGATTTGCTGAAAGGATATCATAACGTATCATAGACATGAGTATCTGGGAATATGCAAAATTAATTTTATTCAAGACACCGATGTTAAGTCTTCTGGTTATCAAAGAGAAGCACGCCGGATCCAGTGTTCAAATAAGACTAGAACTCAAATGACAGCTTACAAGTCACATGCTTATGAAGAAAACATTTGTTTTTAGGACATTTATCACTTTAGTGGGAAAAATTAATTATTCTCCCCAAACCCAAAAAAAACCCCCAACCCCAAAACCCTACACTAAGAACCCCACACCCCCTCGCAAAAGCAGGTACATCTGTGATACTGTATGTAATGTGGGTAACATAATACTTGTAGGGAATGATAGCAGGAAGAAATAAATCTATCCTCAGTGAAGAAGTGGGGGTTAGGAGGAGGAGATAAGAACACAAATAATTATGTGTGCCTTGTGTAAAAAAAGAGAGGGAACAAGAAAGGTAATGAGAAAGGAGCCAAAGTTAAACAAAAATTAAAGAATTCCCCAAAAGTTTGCTCCAAGCATACTGACAAAAATTAATTGAGTAAAACAGTGTAACAGTTACACACATAGAAAATTACAGAATTTTATTACCTTTCATACACAATGAGTTAAAAAAAGATTATTATCGGTAACTTTTAATTACTTTGACTCTTGGGAATAACATCTATATTCTGACACATGCTGGAAAGGACTAAGATAATATTATGGCGGGTTAGAAACAACATTATTCTTTATGTCATGATTTAACCCCGGCTGGCAGCTAAGCACCATGCAGCCGCTTGCTCACTCCCCCCACAATGGGATGGGAGAGAGAATCAGAAGAGTAAAAATGAGAAAGCTCGTGGGTTGAGATAAAGACAGTTTAATAGGGAAAGCAAAAGCCACGCACACAAGCAAAGCAAAGCAAGGAATTCATTCACCACTTCCCATGGGCAGGCAGGTGCTCAGCCATCCCCAGGAAAGCAGGGATCCACCATGCGTAACGGTGACTTGGAAAGACAGACGCCATCACTCCAAATGTCCCCGCCATTCCTTCTTCTTCCCCCAGCTTATATACCGAGCATGACGTCATAAGGTATGGAATAGCCCTTTGGTCAGTTGGGGTCAGCTGTCCTGGCTGTGCTCCCTCCTAGCTTCTTGTGCACCCAGCAGAGCTGAGAGCTGAGAAGTCCTTGGCCAGTCTAAGTGCTACCCAGCAATAGCTAAAAACATCAGTGTGCTATCAACATTCTTCTAGTACTAAATCCAAAGCACAGCACTATACCAGCTACTAGGAAGAAAATCAACTCTATCCTGGCTGAAACCAGTATATTTATTATAGGGAGGGTAAGAATAACAAATTCTAGAGATTGCAAAAAACCCCCACGTTTTTTAAAATCAGATCTGAAGGCACTTATATGGAAGAATAAATCAAGAACAGTGTAACAACTGCACTGAATATCCCTACACCCCGAACTGAAAGTTGACTGGCAGCCTTTATAGACTAAAGATGGCTAGATTTACTTTTGTTTGAATCTGAACACTGAACCCTTACAAATATATAAAAAAAAGACAGATTTCTGTCAACTTTTTACTTGCTACGTAATGGTATCTACTATCAACCATAACTCCAAAGCAAAATAATTTTTGCTTTTTGCAATACAAAAAGTGAAAAAAAAGTGAAAAAGTGAAATAGAGCCATTATTATTTTTTCTAAGATGGCTCTTTCCATATTCCCCCCATATTTTGTAGAATTTACTTTTGGTTTTCCAGCTTATTTTTTAATTATGTGTATTTTAGACAAGATATAATAAGCTTTATTTTGATATCTGAGCATAAAGTGCTTATCTAAATATGAATACTTAGCTCTGGATTATAGCTGAGGAGGGAGGGAAAGCATAATTAGTTTAATAATTGATTAATGAAATGAAGAAATATCCTTTTTACAAATAGTGGAAAATGAGAGTAGATAAATTTTAACTATGCCATATTTCCCCCAAAATTGATAGGAAGTAGAATTGGGTCCTAATACATAAATAATTACTACCTCAATCCAAATACTTTATATTTGCATGACTTGTAAGTCAGAAAATTAAACTCTGAACAGTGCTTCTGAATCTTTGATGGGCTACTGAAAGCATAACAACGTAACTGAGTGTATTTCACTATTTGTCCTCTATTCTGAGGTGCAGCAACTGCATGTGCTTACAAACATACTGTTATGACTACATTCTTATAATTTGACAAGCTACAGTTATCAACAGACATCTCATTCATATAAAAAAAAAACTTCTTTTAGGTCATTCCTGAAGTTTAAATATACCTGTAAAACTAGTCAAAGGTTACATATTGGATATCCTTGAATACCACAATCAAGGTTTAGGACATTCAAATTATTAGGAGATGTAAACTATATTTTTCTCTACAGGAATTTACACAGGCAGACCTCCTTAAAAACATATTTTCTTACAAAAATGGCAGAAAAGGTAGATTATTTTTCCCTTTAAAAATAAGACATCAGGCTGCCAAGTAAAAGGTACTGAAATAAAACAGAGGGCATTCTGTCATACTCTTTAACTGCTGAAACAGTACATGAGACTAGACTCATCTCCTAAATTACAGTCCTATCAGTAGACACTTCTTAAACTTTCATAATTTTGCAGACTTATATCTATGACATTGTTTATTCTAAGTCCTGCACAGATATTCTAGGCAAAAAATAAGGAAGCCCTCTGCAGTGGGGGTGCAGGTGTAAAATTAAGTTTTAATTTCAGGTGCTAACTTATTTCACTATAGTGTCTCTAAGTGGGCAATGGGGGGTTTTTTTGAGTAGAATCTTTGACTACCACGTTAATTTACTAATAAAAGTTTCCAAACACATCTTCAACTAATGTGCAATAGAGGTTACGGATCTAATTTGTTTCTTTCTTTTTTTTTTTTTTTTTATTTTTTTTAACAACTGCATACACATAAATTATACTTACGAGTGAAAATGAACAGTGAGAACTCTCACTGTCCCCAAGCAATAATGAAGAGCAGGCTCTCAACTAATATGCTCTCTTTAGAGGTTTGTAACTTTAATTATTCCTGATTTTAGCAGGCAAAGAATCTCATGGGCTATACAGGTCCCTCTGAACTGTCTCATGAAAATCAATTCTTTCAACTTCAGTTGTGAATATTTGCATATGTGCTCCACTTAAACAGGGCTGGCACACTCAGTTTATTCCTTCTTCCCCCTCCTCCTTGGTTAACATCACTCCCGTTATGCTACACCTTATCTTCATGTCATGATAGAAACCATACCTTCAACTTAAGACAGTGCTGCTGAAAAATATAGATGAGCATTGCCCAAACCTTAACAGAGGTGTACAGATGAGAGGCTGCATGGTATGGGAACCTGCCAACTACAGGGTAACTTCTTTGTTCAAAACCAAGTACAGCCTGGGGATCATTTACCATCATACCACAGCAGGATTCAGAGGCCAGGAGCACAGCTCAAACTATTGAGCTATTTCGTTAATCAAGTCTTATAAAGTATGGGCTGGATGAGCAAACAGTTGAGGTGGATTTAAAATTGGCTGAATGGTTGGGCCCAGAGAGTGGTGATCAGTCGTGCAAAGTCTAGTTGGAGGACAGTAACTAGCGGTGTAACCCAGTCAATATTAGGTGCAGTTCTGTTCAACATCTTCATTAATGAGCTATATGATGAGGCAGAGTGCACTCTCAGCAAGTTTCCTGATGACACCAAACTGGGAGGAGAGGCTGATAGGCCAGACAGTCATGCTGCCATCCAGAGGAACCTCAAGAGGCTGGAGAAATGGGCTGACAGGAACCTCATGAAATTCAACAAGGGGAAGGAAGTGGAAAGTCCTGCACCTGGAGAGGAACAACCCCAGCCACCAGTACATGCTGGGGGACACCCAGCTGGAAAGCAGCTTGGCAGACAAGGCCTTGGGGGGGAGAGGGATCCTCACAGACAGCAAATTGAACATGAGCCAGCCATGTGCCCTTGCTGCAAAGGAGGCTAATGGTATCCTCAGGTGCATTAGCTAAAGTATTGTCAGCAGGTCAAGGGAGGTGATCCTTCCCCTCTACTCAGCCCTGGTGAGGCCACACCTGGAGTACTGCAGCCAGTACTGGGCTTCCCATACAAGAGAGACATGGACATACTGGAGACAGTCCAAGGAAGGGCCACAAAGATGATGAAAGGACTAGAATTCTCTGAGAAAAGGATGAGAGAGATGAGACTGTTCAGCCTGGAGAAGAGAAGGATTATCTGTGTACAAAAATACCTGAAGGGAGGGTGCAAAGAGGGCGGAGCCAGGCTCTTTTCAGTGGTGCCCAGTGACAGGACCAGACGCAACGGGCACAAACTGAAACTGAACATCAGGAAACACTTTTTCATTGTGAAGGTGACCGAGTACTGGCATAGGTTGCCCAGACAGGTTGTGGAGTCTCCATCCTTGGAGATAATCAAAAGCCACCTGGACATGGTCCTGGGCAACTGGCTGTAAGTGGCCCTGCTTGAGCAGGGGGGATGGACCAGATGTAATATGATAATGTAAATATCTTTGATGCTGTAATTGATATAACTTGCAGAACAAATTTCCAAAATACATACCTCTAAATGCACTAATATCCCCATAATGCACCTGGAGCACAAAAAATCTGCCACCTGTTTCTCCTCCAACTCTGAATCCAACACCTAAGAGAAGGAAAACGCACGGTTTTCAGAAACAATAAAATATAAGATGGTTCACCACTACTGACCACATCTAAAAATACAGATCAATGTAATGGCTTAAGAGTGCAGGGGTAGAAAACTTCACTGAGACACCAGTGAAGAAAACATTGTCCTGAAAACTGGGAAAACCACCATCACAACATGTTTCCAAACAGACTAAGAAGCTAGGACCATAACTTAGTTATTCATGAACTTAGGCAAGGTGTTGTCTCAATCCAAGAATATGAATATAGATTTGAGATAGATATATATATACACACACACACAACTTAAAAAAACCCCACATGTTGCCATCCTTGTAGGATTTGGTAGAACTTTCATTTCTGATACAACGTGTGAATGATACAAACTGACTAACACTGACTTACTACGAACACACTGACAATGAAAGGACAAAAAGTTCTACAATAAAATATTTTGTGATGTAAATTAATCTTGTGAGCAGAAAAAATCTTGTGGAAATTATGAAGCTATGTTACTTGTTGACAGAAGCAAGCACAGGCACAAAAGAAAACTGAGGAATTTAAAATAATTTGAAATAATGGAATTGCAAAATATCACCATCACCAAAAGGGATTTCTCTAAACCGATTCTACAACAAATACTCTTCAAAATAAGCAGAGAAAGCAATTTCTTCATATTTGGCCAGTGAATTCCACTACATTAAACACTGACCACAGCAATACCTACTTATAAAAATGGGACTGTAGCCTCTCTGTGCACTAATGTAATAGCATTGTGACCACCCCTCCCCCCACCCCCTTGTATTTATGGACAGCTTAGAGACAAGAGAATTATTACTAGCTGGAGTTTAACAGCAAAGCAAATACCAGGCTTCCATAGAATCCGCCAAGCAACATTTTTTTTAACTTGACATTCTGATAATCAAATCAAATAACATTCAAGCTGATAAGTGTATAAATGGATTATGAAAAATAAGCCTTTTCATGATACTGTGCATTGCTCCCGGTTTTGAAAAAAGGCAGTATAAGATAAAAGAAAAAATTTTTAGAATTCAGGATATTCTCAGACTGAGGCTATATGGATGGTAGATTTTTCTAAGACCCTTAGTGGTTATTAAAAAGAACTATTTCTCCCTGTCTTCCAGGCATACCACTCCAAGTAGCTTAAAAAATGTTGATTGAATTCAGCAAGCTCATCTATCATACAAAAAAATGGGTATATAAACATGTTGCTCAACCACATCAAAGCATCAAGAAATGAAAAGCACATAAATTTGCCAAGTATATTTAGGAGACAAAAAATTCTATGTTTAGATTGAACTTGTTTGTGCTTTCTCAAACACAAAAAAATATTTTAATGCAGTTTGTGTGGTACTGAAAGATGTATAAATAGTACCCTTCCAATAACATATAGTAGGAAATGCAAGACTAATGCTATACAAAAATAAAGCATTATGACTGTTATCTCTCCCTTAGCCTTTTTTCCCCCTACTGAAACTCATAATGTTATAGTAAACAGGATGACAAAAAACCCCACGTATAGTAGCTCACATAATATATTCATAGTTTATGAGGTTGTTGTTCATAAAGTTTCTATCAACTAGATATAGTAAAAATATTACAGGAGGTTCCTAGATACGCCAGGTGCTTACTTCTACATCCCCTTCTCTCCCTTGCCCCTGTACACAAGAACTTCACGTTAAAGGCACAATACCTTTGGGCAGCCTGGTGGGTGGAGCATTTCTTGCCCAAGCATACAAAATGTTAGATTTGTCTTTGCATGTTCCTTCATCACAGTCCCTAAAAATATGAGGAAAGAAAACAAAACGGAATATAATTTTTTAACTTTGAAATAAGAAAAGGGCAGGTGAATTACATGCAAAACCACAGATTTTAAGTGCTATGAAGATGTTTTTGGATGTATTTTGATGAAACACAGTTTCTTTAATGTAGACTGCTTTCCTGCATATCATTAGATCCTCCATCTTCTGGGTTTTTTTCCCCCTTCTGCCTTAAGATAGTATTAGGCAAGCAGGGTCAAAGCCATAGATAGTTCTGATAGTCCCTGTCAAGTGATGAAAAAAAACAAAGGAACCTTTTGTGAGAATGAACCACACGAAAATTTCAATCACTTTTAGCTCAAGTGCCACAAAATGGTGATGGCAGACACATTTACACAGAAGGAAAGGACTTGTGTGCAAAGCAGAAAAAAAGCGCAAGACATTAAAGATTTAAGTCAAAATTGATATTTAAAATTAATTTAAAAAACATTGACAAAAAACAGTGACAGGAAGCTATATATGAACCACCTGGCAGGAGGCACTCATGCTCTTCCCTGTACTTAATGGAAGCTCACTGCTTCAAGCTAATTTTTATTCCACTGCACAATTTCTTGTTTTTCACAAACAGAAAAATCACACACACACAAAATAAAAACTAAGAAGAAAAAAAAAGAAAAAAGTGATTGCCAAGTTACAGAAAAGAGACAGGTCAAAAATACTGTAACTGAGGGATCTAGAGTTATCCCTAGCCTCTGCAGCTAACACCTTGCAGGTGACAGTAAGGCTGGAGTTCGAAAGACTCCCAAGGACTGTTAAGCACAAGATACCTTGAATCTGCAAGAACTGATAAATTCAAGGCACAGATACTACCAAATCTGTAAAAGGCTAGACACAGTTGTATGGACAGCACCCAGAGGGTGCTGACTGCTACATGTGGGTGTAGACTACAGGATGATATACACAGATAAACAAGGCACACTGAGGGGCTTTCCGAACACCCACCTAGAAGCCACTTCTTCTCAATCCTCTGTCAGGGAAAAGGGTTTTTTACAGAGTGTGTATTTGTACCTTCTTCAGTGACAAAGCATCACGGCACTGAGCACAGAGTGTAGAAGTCATTCCACAGGTGCAGCATACACAGGTATGACTTTTAGAAAGCCTCAACCTGAAACTATTCAGACTACATCAACTGATCCAAGCCAGATGTAATGAAGGTTGATACCTATGCCAAGGTTTCCACCCAAAACAAAACGGTCCAGCCCCTTCTCTGTTTATTACTGCTGGTAAAATGAGACCTGGGAAAAGGTTTATGCACATAAAGAAGCATGGTTTCAGACACCTTAAACACTGGTGAAAATAGAGTCTCACACAGTGTGAGGAAGAATATAAAAGCACAAAAGACCGGGACTTTTAGTGTATGCATGCTCAGTGATGTTTCTGTTGAGGATGGCTGAGCCATATGTGCCACCTCTCAGAACAAATGACAATGATGCTTTCCAGGCTGCTCTCCCAGTTCTTCCTGGTGCATAGGGAAAACCACCTCAGCAGGACATTATGTGTTTCTGTGATCCCTGTTGATTACTGCAACGTAGCTGCTGTGTTTTCTTCTGACAGAAAGCATTGCCATAATCATCAGACCACCAAGAGAAAAGGGAACATGTCACTTCTTCCTCTCCATTAATTTTGCTCATAACACATTTCTGGACCCGCACAACTACTAGCTTGGTCATATTCACCTTCAAACGTGATCCAAATGGACAAGCAAAACTTATTTCAGGATAAATGAAATATTTCAAGACTAATGATTCATACAGCTGCAGGTAAAAACTGCACAGCTCTCAGTTGCTACAATCTAAAAAAACCAAAAATACTTCAGGGATCTAACCAGGTATTGAACTGAACTGTTTGGAAATGTGTTGAAAAGGTTGGTTAGGAGGAACAACAGCAGAAACCAAAAGCACAGTTGCAACTTCACCACCACACTCTGGGCCAGCTACCCTTTGTTTATACCACAGTGGTTTTTAGGACCACATTAGCCTGGTAAAAAAAATACTACTAAGGCTGTTCCAAACTTTCCTCCTGAGATGCTGACTGATGGAGGGGGGAAGACTGCAGGAGACAAAGATAAAATACACAAATTGCTCTTTCATTATGTTTAAAAAATGGTCAACCCTCTCATTTACCCATCAATACTGATCTTGAAACATCAAGTTTTCAGAAAAAAACAAACCCAGAGGAGATTACAAAGAAGAGTTAAGAAAACTAATTTAAAAGCAGGAAGCTAGATAAAAAGTATAAATTCACAAACAAATAAAAAATTTTAACCAATCACTGAATTTCATAGCTTCTTTACATGAAAAAAATAATGAGATCCCAAACAGAATGAGTGGCACCTAATACCTTAAAAATGGACTATAACTGCATACTATACAGTATTGTACTAACAAGTAATGTTGACTGTGGTCAGAATTTGGGGGGAGGGACTAGGGTAAGGCATGGAAATAGAGCTTACTGACTACTTCTTAGGTCTTCATTTTTTGCAAACTCTCCTGGAATTTCCAAATGAATTCTCCTCAATCCTGGATAAGCTCAGGAGCTGGGTTTTTTAATGGCACTGAGTTTTTGACTGATTACCTAGACTGAAAGCAAAATACTTCATATGCCAGCAAGACCAGTATTTGGCTATCCTTTTAGGATACTTGCATTGTTTAGGAAAACAAACAACTTTTTAATGTCTTTCTATATTATACTCTACTCCTTGATTCTAACCAAGACTTGTAAGAAAGGTAATTGAGGCGATTGAGTAAGAAAAATGATTATTTTTAGTTCTTGAGGTGAATGGTGAGGAACATTCTAAGGCAGTGGCAATGGTAAGAAACTACACTCAGAAATTTTATACTGTTCCCACTCTACCCTAAGCAGTGAAATACAAGTATTTCACTGAACCCGTCTTGACATCTTTTGCAACCTTTACTGAATTGATGTCAAAAGCTTCCAAAACCATGCTCTCCTGCCAACGGACGGAGCTAGTCTGACAGAGGAATTACTGGGTAATGATCTATGACCTTTACTTATGCATTTGTTTAGATTAGATAATTATTTAAAGTTGTCCCACCTGATCTCTAAATAAAGGCCATGTTTATGAATCATCTCGTTCATGGGAGCTCATTGCAGTGTTAGGTTTGATGCAGCGCAAGACTTGTCTTGCCAGGAGACACAGCAGTTCTGAATAATTCAACATTTTCTTTTAAATCATTCAATTGTATTCTTGATTATCTATGGAGAATCTGAACTTTTGATTAATTGGCTCAGGCATGCCACTTCTGTTTCAGCAGTTTATCAGCTCAGGCAAAACTTCTTGTCATAGTGGCTGAACTGTTTTAAGGGACAACTATGATCAACAAACAGAAGCAACTACACCTTTTTCCGGTGCATGGAGCAAAAACTGAGCAAATGAGTCCTGGGAGCCTACTTTGTTTCTGTGGAAAGGCCTGGGTATTTCAAGAAGGGAGAAACACCTGTGCACCCCTTTAGCATTTGTTCAGATAAAGAGTCTACCATACTGCAGTGAACGTGTCAGAGTGCAATGCCAGCACAGGTCCCAGGCCGTTAGACGGCCTTTCAGAAGGCCAGGGGCATTTGCATTAATAGCACCAAATCACAAGAAAAGCCAACAGGCCACAGTCACAGATTTTGGCTCAGCACTGCTATGGCCACAGGGAAGCTAATCCCAATAGTTATTTGGATGCTGTATCTTCCCCTCTCCCATTCCTCCACACTCAAAACTGGCCTAAATAAAACTTCCTGCCTCAGCGGAATGAATTTTGTCCTTGCATTCTGAATACTCCTAAAGGTCTATTTTTCCATAATACACCTGGTCCGCATCATGATGGTATAAAAAACACCTCTGGACTTGATATATTTTAGTGTTCTCACAACTGATTACAAACCATCTGACTAATGTTGCCCAGAATTTTGATGGAGAAACAACAATAAAGCAAACAAATTAGTGTGGTATGCCTTAATTTAATAAAAACTGACTATGTAAAAATGTTGACCATGTAAACAGTAAGGGAAGGATCCTTGCTAAACAAGTCTTATGGTGGTGTGTCCTCAAATGTCAGTTCTCAACCAACCATTCTTTCCCCTAGTAGATGGAAGAACAAGTGAAGTCATCTTTCAAGTAACAAAAAGAATAACAAATAACAAAATAAAAAATAACAAAGACGTCTTATCATTAATATACAGTAATCAGAAGTACTTTAATAAAATTGGTTCTAGTGGTTGGAAGCATCTAGCAAATTTAAACTAGCAGAAAAACACTTATTTAAAAATTATACATACTCTCTGCAATGAATTACAAAAACGTGCAACAGCTTCTACACATCTGAACATTTAAATGAACATATTTACAACACAGACATTTGTAGATATACACACATAGATGTATACACACACGTGTATGTCTATACACATACATGCATACTACATTAAATACATATGCGGCTACATAGCAAACAGGTATTTTTACAAGCTTATGTAAGTGTGTCAAACAGGCAATAAATGCAGATGTCTAAAGCCTGTTTTATATAGAACAGATGCGACTGTCTTTTTAGCCTTGCAGATAGCCACAGGCCGAGCAAGATGAAATGTTGCAACAACAGGAATGTGAAATGAGACACTGAATGAAGAGGTTTTGTTTTCAGTATGTAAAGCACATGCTACACCTCAGAAACTACACACAAAAAATATCAAGATTTCATCAAAACCTGCACATGAAAAATTGGAAATAACAGATTTAAATAAAACACTAATTACGTGTTTCATCATTTGACAGGTAGCTATTACGTAGAGCAATCAAGAACAAAAGGAACATTATCTGCTACACTGCACGGGCTGCTACTGATGAGTTTTGTGCCAGGCAATTGTTCTTTGGGAAGAGTGATGATACAGCCAGGGAGCTGAAACTACCTAAAGCCTAGTCTCAAATCTATGATTTGAGCCTGGTTCAGCTTTGAAGAGCTTTATGACTTTCCAGCTTTTGATCCATCTCTCCATGGCTGGAAGCTCAGGAACTAAACACTTCACCTACATTTTCAGAACATCAGCTACATGTGACTTAGGCACCACCACGTGACTTCGTCTCAACACAAGCACCTGATCAATCTATTACAATACAATTTTATCACGTACAGGTTATTCCAAGGCTCTAATAAACCTACTTCCAGACATATGAAAACAAAACAAACCACAAGTGCAATCTCCACTGTTTTAAATAGGACACTCCAGATGTAAACTGGTGTTAAAGGCCACAATGGGAACAGTATTATGTTGGTGTATTTTTCACACTAAACTATTGAAAAAGTATATTCTAACATATAAGATACAATAAAAAGAACACAGAAAAGCTGTCTGCTGGGACACTTTGGCTCCCCACACCTGTTTTAGAGGCAATGAGAGCTTCCCTCTGCCCTCACTGCTTAAGCATTTTGAGGGATGAGTCAACTACCAAACCACTTGACTGAGAGTATCTTCTTCAGCTTACCCTTCACTCAGTTTCCTTCTGGACACTTGATACAATACTTCTTCATATACAGAAAAGCAGCCAGTTATAGAGGAGGCCTACATTTCTTGGTATCCAATGGCACCCTGCCCACTATAGCTTCTGTCTCCTTCTCAGGGACAGCCAATTACTCATGAAGAATCAGAAAACAGATCTTTTTCTCTACATTACAGAGGAGTTGGTTAAAAAAATTAAACACTAAGTGTGGAAAGACTGGAATGTTATACATTTCTTCTTCCTTCCAAATTTGTCTACTTTTCCAAAAAACTGCAACACTGGAAAAGGTTTATGTGGAAGCAATTAACACAAGAAAAGTTAGGTACAGTAACAAAACCAAGTTGCAACTCTTACCAGTAATTTTCAGTAGAAGAGGGTTCATTACATCCAAAAAGTAACATGTGATGGACAGTGTCCATGCTGGCATGAGGCTTAAAGTCAACTGAAAAACAAAATTATAAAAGAAATAAGCTATCCTTACTCTCACCATAAGTTACATAAAGAAGAACATTTTGTGCCATTTTTTCTCTGTAATACTAGAAACAAGGCATGTATGTCCCCACTTATTTATTTAGCTTCTGCATTCCACTTACAAGCTTTCCTTAAATTCCCATTCAAGAGCCTGTCTCCCAAGCTAAAACACTGTACCTCGCTTAGTCATTAAGAAATTCTGAGTTCCCACTCAAAACTGCTGTATTTTTCCCCAAAAGTTAAATATGACACTTAGTATACACACCTATGTATCCCAAACCACAAAATTTTACTGTAACCAGTCTAGCTTCAACCTAGCTTCAAAATTTGCACTTGTGGCTTAACAATACTTTTCTACTTCTTTTGTATTTCTTCATCAAAAATACAAACAAACAGTAAGTTACAGTTAAGGGCAACTAACATCTTATGCATTAGTTTAAGTGGTATCTTCTTCTAGTACTCCATCCGGTTTACATTTTTGCTGCATTTTTCCTGGGCCAACAGTTCCAAGAAGGGATTATGATTTATTCTCACGAATGTGTCAAACTCTTTGGAATGGAGAACAAGATTTGTTTAAAGTCAATGCAATCTCATTGCCTAAATATTTCTCGTTATTAGAAACTTAGATGAAGGTGAATGTTCAGCACTCAAATGTCTGTTCTTTAGCACATGGCACAAAACCCCCACTGTTTTTGTTTCTCAAATGTTCGTGATCCTGCTTAGTACAGGAAAAACTTTACCAACATCGCACCATAGTAATATTGACTAAGAATGTACAATGATGGCATTTCTAGAAATAAAGCAAGCTACATTGTATAACTTTATTACTACTGAAATGATGTGT
This sequence comes from Nycticorax nycticorax, assembly GCA_023375905.1. Taxonomy (NCBI): domain Eukaryota; kingdom Metazoa; phylum Chordata; class Aves; order Pelecaniformes; family Ardeidae; genus Nycticorax; species Nycticorax nycticorax. The sequence continues at coordinate 1,332,097 of JAKFQP010000064.1, read as the reverse complement.
CAGATGCAGGGAATGCAATGGAATTTTTCTTCACCCAAGACAGAGAAGGACCTTGGAGGGTTTTTAACCTTCTACAGCAGAAATTCCAAAACCAATTCATTCCTGCATGTACGTAGACACTAAGAAGCCTTCAAGTAAGTGTCTTTTAGCTCTTGTAAGAGTCTTAACATGGGCAGATAGCAAAGCTGCAAACCAATGAAACACCACTTTGCTCCTGACCTTTGTGGATTTATCTGCACTCTGACCTAAGTATTTCAACAGACGGCTGAGGCAGGGTTCCTGAAGTGAATGATGTGGATTATTGTCCCAGTTTCATGAAGGAATAAAATTAATCAAATAGCTTCTAACCCTACTTTTGGAGCCGAGATCTATTGTGAAAAGTGAGGAAAACCAGACGAAAGTTAAGGTATGCAAGTCAAATTCTCGCATGAAGACATAAAGCGTGCAGTCAAATTGTAAGAAAATGAGCACGCCAGAGCTGAGAGCTTGGTTTGGGAAGTAAGAGATTCAGCCACATGCCCTGGGAAGGTACCTTGAGTACCACATATGAATTTAGAAGTGCTAAACTTCCCAGCATGATTAAAGTCCAAAGACTATGCAATATCTTTTTTTTTTTTTCCTACAAGCAAATGCTACTCATTCCATAGCTAAAAAACTAATCTGCATTACATAAAGACCTTTTGTTTTGGCATTTTTATCTGTAACAATTAGTAATGAAATTATGGTTAACTCTTGCACAGGAGAGACAGTGTTCCCACCTTAGTTTTCAAGTGTTTCAGGTATTTTAAGCTGCTGCTGCCAATTTAAGTGAGAGACTACATTTCTGAAGGAGTTTATAAGCAGTTCACAGATATGAAAATTAATGAACTTTACTGCTGAACTTGATACCCGTAGAAAATGCGCTGTAAGTAACACCTGAAAGGACAGCCTTCAATAAAGGTAAAATTAAAGGTTAGACCCCTTTTCTGCTAAAGCCACCACCTGTCCTGATGGTTAATACTGTCTCACTGCTTCTTTTTACTCCTCCACTGCTCTCACATCTTGTGTATTTACCCTAATGAGTGTGTCAGGAAGTCTTTTACTGCCTCCACACAGTGCCCATTACAATGACATTCTAGCCCGTGGACAGGACCTTTAAGCACTATTACAAAGCTTATTACAAAGCTTATTACAAATAGCTTACTAAATACTGCTCTTAGTAATAGAAAATAATGCACCACAGTTAAAGCAAAATCACATTTCTGCATGAGCCACTTGCATACACTATTTTAGCTCACATATCTCATCACTGCTTCTGAACGAAGAGTTGAAAAACCTCTCAGTCTGCCTGTGAATTTAAGAGGGCTTTGTACAGTTGGTTACTCTGTTCCTGTAGTTATATCAGTCTGATATATCTGATATATCAGTAGTTATTTTCTTAGCAGCACACCCAGGCTTACATGAGTCTTCCAAACAGAGGGTCGAAAAAAACATTTAAAAAATCCTATGTTGTAAAAGCCATACAAGTTAATATGACATTCAAGCCAAATCCAGTACCTGTCACTACCAAAAGCTTAAGAAATATCAAACCTTATATTCCTAGTTGACAGCCTTCATATTTTACAATCATGAGCAGAAGATTACTCAACAGTTAAGTATTTTCTATTTATGGAGAAGTGCTACAAAATGATTACTAAAATAACAGTAACAGTTTTGGTATATATACTAAATCTGAATAAACTCTGACTAACTTTCCTAACCAATTGCTACTTTGAATCATGAACTCCAGGAGAAACAGTAATGAAGAGAGCATGACATCAATTTAGTCTTAACAGTGTCTAGTTAAGCTATGTATTTAAAAAAATCATTTCTAAGAGGTTCATCATTACAAATAACAATTCAATGACATAAAGTTGATATCCCTTTTTTTAAAAAAAAAAATGTTGTCTTCTCTATAATGGAATTAACTTTAAAGAAATTCATCAACATATCACACTGGCAGATTAGGGAGACATTACAGGCCTTCAATACAGTGAAGTGATTACTTGGCGATAGGTAAGTTTATATATGCCATACTAGAGTAACAAATCCACAGCGTCTCAGAGTTGTGTATGGGCAAAAAGTAATAAATCATCTAATTATTTCAATCTGTGTTGCTGAACGTAATAGGCTCCATCGCACTTCTACAGAACAATCTGACAGATAGGAACTTACCAGGAGTCAGTAAGAAAAAGACACATTTATTTACTGGTCACCCATGTGAATGTGTGTAAGGAGGTGAAGATGACAGTCAAATTTCTTGGCTGAGTGGCTTGCTGTCAGACTCAGTTCTTATGAATGTCTGTAGAGCATCCCTTTAGCTATTGCTGCAGCTCAGTAGTCAAAAATTGATTTTTATCAATGCCTGCACCATTAAAGACTCAATCTAGTTTCTGGTTTGGCTGCTTATTCATAAACATTAATCAAACAGGGGGCGGAAGAAGAAAACCACAATGTGTTTTTAAAATGCATCTGGGATGATACTTTCTTGAAAAAATACATATTAATCTCACTCATTAATATGTTTTACATATTAATCTCACAGCCATGCCATTTCACAGTTATGTTCCTAATATTAATCTAAATGTAAACCAACCAGCTCCACAAAAAAACATTCCTTGTACCCCCCATTTGTCAGCATTTACATTCCTTTAGGACAGAAAAACAACTGGTTCAAACAGAAATCTTGGCCCTGACAGCCTGACCCTCCCCTAAAGAATATCATACAGGAAACTAACAGCATCTGCAAAAATACACAGATGCATCCCTGAAAAAGACCTCTAGCAAAAACTTGCTCTACTCCTCCTTTTAGCCCGTAACATTTCGTAAGTAAGTTTGATCAGCTCCTTCGGCTGATAATGCCTGAGAACTGACTGAACAAGTTGGTAAATCCTGGTACAGTATCCTTCCAGCTCTGCAGTACCAAGTTATACCCTTTGTCCCTGTGCAAGCACAACTGTCTACTGGTTTTAAATCTTTCAGGGAATAGCAAAGCTGAAGTCTGAACTCAAAGTTCTCGAATACAAATTTAATAAAAAATATTGAAAAAAGTTACAGAAGATATTTTCTACCTACTAACAAATGCAGTACTGGTCACATACAATGATAGAAAAGAAGTTCTCTCTTCCAAGGCCCTTATATTTCACAAATACACAACAAAGCTATCCTGCTGCAGATTCTATAAACAGAAACTCTTCCACACTGTCTTGGAGGAGGGAGGAAAATGGGGTAAAAATAGGAAAACAAATAAAAAAGTAATAAACAAATGATTCTTGGCCAAAGCGTAAGGACATTTGGTCATGAAAGTGTCCTTTGAAAGTGCAAAAGGGAAAAAAACCCACAGAAAAGAGATGGCATTTACTTGGCTGCATTACACGCAAATAAATTGAACTGGAAGAAGAACATGTAGGTTCTGGTCTCAACTTTACCCCTGCACTGTCTCAGAAACCCAGGTTATTGTTTTAAATCTGTGTATTCACATCTCCTCATGTTGAAGCTTTTCAGAACACACCACTGTCTTCTCAATACATCACTGAAAAGCAATCCAGAGTGACAGTTCATATGTTAGTTTTTAGATGCTTCTATAACACAGTAAAACAGTAATTAATGAAAATTAATTACACCATTTATTGGTAATGCAATGAAGGCAGATTCTGTGTAAGCCATAAAAATGTAGACACTACCTTTTTAAAAAGAAGTATTTCATTCTCTGTGTGCCAATCTTCTATGCTTATTTAAGCAACACAAAATACATGCATGCAGTAAGTTAATAATTACCTCCACAACACTTAATGGTATTAAGAAATATTTAAGGAAAAACTCCACTAAGCATCTCGTGTCTTAGATGATGATACCTACTGTAAAAATCTCTTTCCTGAGAAGAAGATGTAATTTGCTCTTCAGAATTTTGTAAGATAGGTCAGTTTGTATTCTTTCTATTCTCTACAATTGGATTCATTTGAGTCTAGTCTTTCCAATGATTAGGTAACTTCTGTTGACTGTGGAAATGCAATCTGACAAATCTTCTCCACTGAAAACACTTCCCAGTAACTTTATTGAAGCAAAATAGAACTGATCACATGCTTAACACTGACCACATGCCTACCCATTTTGATGGAAGGGACCAAAGAGGAAAAAAGGCAAGCAATTTTGTTTTATTTTCGAGGCATCCAAATAGAAGAGGTTGGGAGCAATGCTATCATGGGAAAACTTGTTCACAGAACACTTAAAAGTTTCGCAGTCTTCAGAGAAAAAAATGGGTTGCCTTGCATAATTCAGACTGAGATTTTGCATAAATACCACTTTTAAGCAAATTCCTTTAGTAGGTTCTTTTAAATGTATACACCACTGAAAAAGTTTACGTGGCTTTGACACATGCAAACACCAAATGACAGAACTAGATGTGCAGCAATCCAGTAAAGAATTGAACTTTGCAATTTTGCAACTCCATGAAGCACTAAATAAAAATTGCTTAAGCAGCAGGTTAATAGCATGTCTTTCTATGAATCACTTGAAAGCAGAAGAGTCTATTGCACAGTAAGTATAGTTTATCAGAGAATGAACACTCACTCCCTTTTATGCTCATTTTTTCTTTCTGGGGTCAAACTCACAGCCAAAATGTGAGGTCAGGTTCTGACTTCTTTACAAAACAGATCTATAGAGAAAGCACTGAAGAACCTTTACTCAATTTTTTTTAGTTATTATAATACAACACGAAAATCTAAACACAATATTCTATTCCTGAATTATTGCTCATGGAAATTCACCATGGAAAAATAGTCTCCTATTACAGCACAAAAACTACATAGGATTCCTACCATATTTATTGTAAGAGCAGATATCCAAAAAAAGAGTAAAGGAAGAAAATATGGACATTTTAACTTCTCATTGTTTTCTTCTATTTCAGTTTATAGCATGTTCTGATAGTGAAGGCAATAAGCCTTCCCTCTACCTGAACAACTGTATATTCACAAGCAAGGAAAAATGAAATTAAAAGTACCTCAAAGACCTTCTGATCAGATGGCAGTGTTTTGCTGACCTATATGATCTCAGCATTTGTACACTATGAGAGTACCTCCTGCTATTTGTCTGCCATCTTATTTGTGCCACGACATTTAAAAAAAAAAAAAAAAAAAGAGGGGAGAGGGTTTGGTTGGTTTTGTTTTTTTCCCCCACGTAAGTAAAATCATACTGCAGCCAACACTGACTGTAAGTGCAATGGATTTACAGCCTGTACCAGAAGGTAAATAAACAGTCTGCTCAGTGGAGCAGAATTAAGTATCCGGCCAGAGACAGAAAGCCAATACTTTACAAATGGGGCTGTTTGGTACTGACTGCCAGAGGCATCTGCATGCAGCTCCTTAACTACTATTACTCATGAATCTCTCCAGATACAGTTTGTTATCTTGACTCTAAGTAGCTCTCTCTAGTTTGTTTTTGCATTAGCCATGATGAATGCATTTTGGAAACTCTGACAGCCAAAGATTAAGTCAATATGAGTCAAAGAAAAAAAAAAAGAAAATGCTGAACGGCTTGCTTAGATTCTTCCGGTCAACCAATACTCACCTACATAGGCTTCATCATCCACTGGCAGGGGTACTGACATGCAGAGGTAGGTATCAGACTATCAAAAGACAAAAAAATAGAAATTACCTTTAAATTTGGAATACTTAGAATTAAAAAAACCCAAAGAATCAAAGAAATAAAGCATCAAAATTCTCTACACTTTGAACGTGGGAATACTGAACAAACTAATACATAAAAATTATATGCTCATAAGCCTCAGCACTGAATTTATTTGCAGTGGTTAGCAAACAACACCCTCTCCCAACCCACTAAAAATTTGAAGGTGTAACAGTAACCTCTTGATGTCCAAATAAACAGCATGAATCAACAAGTGTGCTCCATAAAGTGAAAAGAATTATTGAGCTTCTGATTCATTGTGTTCTTGGTATGCACTACTTCTCTGCATTTATAAATTTACTATAATCTAAGAATCTATGGCACCTGAGTGTAGGGGGAGGTGCTGGTCTCCTCTCCCTGGTGACCAGCGACAAGACATGAGGAAATGGAATGAAGCCGCACTGGGGGAAGTTCAGACTGGACATTAGGAAAAGGTTCCTCACTGAGAGGATGGTGTATCACTGGAACAGGCTCCCGAGGGACCTGGCACCAAGCCCGTGAGAGTTCAAGGAGCATCTGGACAACGCTCTTAGTCATATGCTTTAGTTTTAGGTAGCCCTGTGAGGAGCAGGGAGTAGGACTTGATGTTCCTTATGGGTCCCTTCCAACTTGAGATATTCTATGATTCTATCACTTCATAGCTGAACAGATTTCTGCCTATAGCAGTATTTAACCCTATTCCAAGATTTATATAACTGGACCACAAAGTCATCCATGCACCCAATTCTATTACGATCAATGAAAATATTCTCTGGGCATTCTAACAAACATCACATGTCCTTTAAAACAAAGACAAAGAACAGAATCAATTAAAAAAGAAACAATTTGATTCATGATTTTCTTGCTTAAGCATTGTAAAGGACTAACATTTTCCTGGAGCATTTGGATGAACAATCTGCACAAGATACAGTGGGCAGAAAACTTATCAAGAATGCCCTCTTCATGATGCTACAGTTGCCTTTGTTGCCTAAAAGACTTTTGGTTTGAGTTTAAAATGCTCAGCATGTAAGCCTTGGAAGTATTCCTGGATTAAAATATGAACCGATTAAAATGCAAACGCAGTAAACTCAGAGCAATGGCCACAAACAAAATCCAGGTTTTCCATCTACGAGTACCTTGGATAACTATGAAAGAACTTGCAATATAAAATATATAAAAATATGAAGTCCTTGAGAACATTAAAACCTAAATATGGCAAATCCTACTGAAAGGAAGGCTCTTACTTTGTACATCAAGAAACCAGTCAAGTAAATAATTGGAACAGCACAAAATTACATTTTTTAAATGCACGTGAACTACACAAACAAAAAATGGACTCATTCTCATCTTCGTCAGCTAAATGAAGGGCAGGTCCTACAAAAGCACCATCTAGAAAAATCACCACCTGTTTTACTGAGATATTTCGCTGAAGATCATGTAGGATACCTAGATTACTATTGTAAAAAATAAATTCATTGCCATAGTTTATATACATGAGAGTATATATTATATACAGAGACTAGGTTATAAGGTCAGCAATGTGGCTACTGGGTTGAAAGCTAGACTATTAACTACTTTAAACCTTTTTTTTTTTTTTTTTCCCCAACTTTTAAGGTTGTTTAAGAAGGAAAGGTGTCAGCTACTGGAATTTCACTACACCCATGAACTCAAAATCTGACAGGACTTTCACTTTCGTAAGGATTGCACTGAACAGATGAAGACAAAATCCTGCTATGAAACACTTCAAAGATAATTTAAAAGAAGACACTACAAATGGGTATAAACAGTTAAATGCAACTGAGAAGGAAGGATAGGTACAATGCTGATAACAATATGTGATTAGACAAAGCAGTAACGTACACAGATAAGCAACCATTTTTGGTGTTTTTGCTAGAAAATGGAAAGATAACCAAAGCTCAGCTGATACAACTGATGTGAATGCCTTTGTCTACTCTGGTTATATGCATTGACAGAATGAATATACTAAAGCTTCTAGAAATTGAAAAGGAAATAGTCTACCTTTTCTATTTAACCTGAGTTCAAAGCAGATGTTTTTTCTTAAAAAAAAAGTTAATTTAGAACCTTATACCCAAACTTTGAAAGTCAATGGCAGCAATGCTTCACTTTGTAGTAGAAATAAAGAGTAGATTACTTGTCTTTAAACACAAATTGAATTCAGAAATAGTGTGGACTAAAAATAAGGACAACACATTTTTTGAAAGTATCATTTACCCAATTAACAATTAAATTAGTTAAGAAAAGAATATTAGGACTTATGACAGATACAGTGGTTAAGATTTTATAACTTGTGTCATAACATCTACAAGGATTATTAGGAATCTAGATGTGTTAATAATTTTGGCTCTTTTTTTAATTGAAGACTGTTAACTGAAAATTATAGATGTATTAAAATGATATTGTGCTACCCATTTATCTGAGCTGTTGCAGAACTCAGTTGTGCCTCTGTGATTCAGTGTTAAAATGCATCTACAAGTAGCAACTGGCCCAATTAAATATCCTTTTTCCATGTTCTTTGTCATCTGTCTTCAATACCTATGTACTTGACACTGTATAGTTTAGAGACATGCTCTTAGGTAATCTGATGTGCCTTCAAGATTTTAATCCAAAAAATAGGGCAAAGTTTTTTGAAGAGGGGAAAAAAAAAAACCCCAAGAAAAAATTAGTAAGACCCACTTTGAGGAAGAAATGGGGCAGGGGAGGGGAAGAAAGGGAACATTCAAAGTTTTTTGCTTTCCTTCTGTTTGTTATTGTTTGCATTGCTTTGCATTAGTCATCTTCAGATTGTCCTCCAAAGTAATCTGAAGTGACTCCCATTTCATTAATGAGAGATCCTGGCCAGCAGTTACTTCAACATGACAAGCCTATAGATGATCAGTACAGACAAAGCACTGAATTGTTAAAATTCCATCCTACTCATGGTGCAAGTTTCATATCCCTTACTCCTTCCTACTGCTCCATCCTACTACCCCACACTGTTTTTAAGAAATTTATCTCCTCTTCTTCCCTATCAAAATGTATTTTTCAAGAGCAGAGAAACCAGGAAACAAACCCACAAAACTACCCTAAATACAGCCCTTTTCAAAATGCTTCCAAAAATGTCTTAAAAGGAAAGAAGTGTATCTGAAAAAAAAAATAATCCAAGATTACCTATGGGTTAAAATTAATTTGACAAGTTCATGACACAAATAACTATCACTATCTATTAAATATGATAGTCTGGGCTAAAACTCCAAGCCAGCAACCTCTCATTATTACTGTAAACAGGGAGGGCATGTTCTAGTTTTTGCATTTCTACTCTCCTATCCTATCTCTTATGGTCTTTCCATAAATAACTCCTATTAGGTATAGTCAGAGAAAAGATTTCTTGGCCAAATGGATAATGAAGTCAATCAATGTGGTCATTCTGAAGTCTTTATCATTACTGTCTGGCATAGTCACAAGGGTTTTCAATTTTGTTTCTGACATACAAGCCAGGTTGTATTAAGCTAATAAGATAAAATGAGAAAATAAAAAAAAAAAGCTATTGGATTCAGCAGAACAGATTCTGGTTGCTTATCTCCAGTTGTCAGTGTTCCAGACTTCAAGCACAAGAATAGCAGGAACATCCTGTCGCTAAAGCACTACAAAAGGCACATTTCAGAATCCACAGTAATTCTGCCCTGTTTTCTCTACCTCACCATAAGTAGGTCAGTGAGTATGAGCATGCACATTTGATCCATCTTCAGAAGAAAATTATTATGTAGACTTCAACTTGCATAAGAAACAAGCAGGGTAAAAAAAAAAAAAAAAAAGTAGTGAGATTTCTCCACTATGCACAACCCCATCAATTCAGATGTTTCCCAAAAAAGTGAAAAGACAAATGAATCAAATGTTCAAGGCGCAACAGGCTGCCTTTTGAAAGCAAACTGGGGGGGGGGGGGGGCAAGAGAAAAGCCCCTCACGTCTCTCCCCATCTTCTGTCTCCCCCGCCTCTTTTCTTTAACGGAAGAATCTTTGTTATTAGTAAGGGCCATTATTGATTAATAATTGCATCACTTTTCATAAATCTCTCGTATTGATATTCACTGTGTCAGGGTCCAGATTCACATAAGTAACTAAATTCTACTTTTTACAGAATTTCACCCCAAGAAATTAATACAACTTTCTCAAGAATCAGACCAAGTCTTAGGGGATCTTAGGTCAAGATCTCAACTTGGTTGTCATAGCAATAGTAAAGGAAGAGGTGCCAGTAATTTACAGGTATCGAAATGATCAAATTTCCTTGTTTTATGTATTTTTATCTGGTAAGGTATACCCAAGCAAACTGGAGATAAGAAAAACTTTAACTAAAGACTTCAAACTTAGAAACTAAAGGTATGAAATTGAATATGCAAGTATGAGGAATCCCTGCTGACCTCTTGTAGAAGATCAAGATAAGCAGTCTGACAAAAACAAACAACTAAAAAACCAAAAACTTGCAAAATCCATCAGACAAGAACCCTTCCACACACAACCTTTCCACACTAACAATATCCCACCAAATAACATTTTTTTACCACTTTTTTGTGCCTTTAGCAATATTTATGAAGTTTCAAGTGTACATTTAAGAAATCAGCCAATGCTGTAGTAAAATTAATTTACCAATGGAAAGTTTGTTCAGCCTCAACATAATAGTAATTAAAAAATCCACTATTTATGAACAAAATTACTTGAGATGCAGTTTTAATTGCACTGTAATTTTTTATCATTATTTCTTATTTGATTTGTAGCAAACACAGATATTCACAGCAGCAAAGCCATGTTACCAGCAGAATTTATCCTGCATTCTTAATAATGCTTTCACAAAATAGCCTTCAGTTTGCTCAGCAGTATTGGGTTTTATATCCGAAATTTAGAGTTTTCAAAATGAACAGATCGCATCCCTTCTTGGAAGACAAAACATACTGCTTCCCCTTTAAATAAGTCCTAACATACTCTTAATTTACTGTGCAGAGGGATAATGCTCTTATAATTACCTTAAATTATAAGAGAATGATTATAGAATTTTTCTCTCAGAACTGAAAAAGCCCTTCAGTCTTCCTCTCCACAGCTCTCAGGTGTCCTCCACCCTTCAGCAGCACACCAGAATTACTCTTCACATGACATGTTAGCTACATTTTTCCCTACTGTGCAATTGGAATAATTGTTAAGAAAAAACAGAGTATTTAATTACCACAGATACTGTTTTCCCCACTTATGAGAGGTGGTACTATTCAAAAGCACCAATAAATATAAACCACATTTATTAATCGAGCTGGAAAACCCTTCTACCCCACTGATTTCCAGATTTGTACTGCTTGAATATACACTTCATTGCCCCTATTCATAAGAAGCTCTCACAAGAGTTTCAAACAAATGTTCACGTTCAGCACTTGTGCCGAAAGAACGCACAACTTGGGGGCTGATCAGCACAGTTAGCATGCTCCCAAACTGCATAAGGGGTCAGTTTTCATTGATTTACTCACAAGGCAGCTGCAGCTACAGACTGTAAGGCAACTGCCCCCTCCCCCCCAACCCTCCAAAGTCACCATGAGTCCTGTAACTCGTTGGAAAAAATGCAGGGGTTTTGGCAACCTTTCCCACAGCCTTGACAGCATGAGACATAAATTAATTGAGTTTTATGCAACTAACCTACCAATACAAAGATAAACGTTAAACTTGGCTCCAGCCATTTGCAAATCATTCCACCAAGAATTATACCACCTTCATCACTATAAGGCACTACCTATGCAGACGGTACAAAAACATTTGGGATTTCTTTTCCCTCCACCTCCTGTCTGGAAATGTGTACAGATTTCCTCCATGAACCAGGTTCATATTTTACAGAGTTTAAGCTGTGAGTTAGCTGTATGCCTCTACATTAAGAGAATTCAATGATTCCTATGGTAATCATTCCAAAACAACAATGCGAATGCTTATAATCTAGGTACAACCTTACTGGTAGTACCAAAAATGCATCTGAATTTCAGTGAATACACACAGGTTAGACTTCTTATAATCCAAATAGATTAACTTTCAGTATCTGTTTTCAACATGAATTATCTGGGAAGCTGGAGCATCAAGGACTTTGGAAAATAAATTAAATACAATTGCCTACCGTGACGCTATGGAAGAACTCAACTCAGCAGCAGTACTATTTCAGAAGTTCCCTTTCTTTTTCGAGCTTGGAGATGTTTTTGAGTAACCAGCCAATGACACCAGCACTTCCAGAACAATTCTTACGTTACGTGAATCTTTTGATTGAACATCTACTGCAGGTCACAGTGGTCATAAACTCTAAACAAAGAACTAGTTAGTTCCATTAGACGTCCTTCTGTTAGCTAGCTGTGACTCTAGATAAGAAATGTGACTACCACATGTGCATACCACCAAGAGAGAAAGAGGCCAGAAGAATTCAGTTTGTGAAGTCTCTTGAAAGTACTAATCTGTGGCCAGGCAATGAATTCAGAGTTCGTAACAATCCAGCTGAAACAAGATTTTCTTTTCACAAAAAATGCATGACAAAGAAGAGATAGCATACTGGTGTTGCTCTAGAGATACTCTTCTGTTCTCAAGAATTTAACTTCTTCACATCTTCTCCACTATAGAATCATAGAATCATAGAATCACTTTGGTTGGAAAAGACCTTTAAGATCATCGAGTCCAACCTTTAACCTAACCCTGCCATCCCACCACTAAACCATATCCCTAACCATATCTTTTGCTCCTCCTCCTTGGTTTGAGTTTTTGTTTGTTTGTTTTGGGTTTTTTCTTCTTTTTTTTCCCCCCCCCTTTTCCCACATAAATTGTTACACTTGAGAAGGCAGGAACTGTCATAACCAAAATAGTGATACACCTCCAGAAAGCCCGTAATAAAACATTTTAGAAATTGCACTTGTCCTCTTGCTGTTTGGTTTATTTTGGCATCTTTCTTGAATAGAGATAAACTTGCAGATAGAGACTGGAAACAGAAATCTTTATGTCATAGAATATCTTGAGCTAGAAGGGACCCAAAAGGATCGTCGAGTCCAACTCCCAACTTATGCCCTTATATCTTATATTATCCCCTCACTACAAGAAAGACGTTGCATTGCTGGAACATGTCCAGAGGAGAGCCACAAAGCTGGTGAGGGGTCTGGAGCACAAGTCTTAACGAGGAGCGGCTGAGGTAACTGGGGTTGTTCAGCCTAGAGAAGAGGAAGCTGAGGGGAGACCTTATCACCCTCTACAGCTACCTGAAAGGAGGCTGTAGCGAGGTGGGGTCGGCCTCTTCTCCCTGGTAACGGACGATAGGACGAGGGGGAATGGTTTGAAGTTGCGCCAGGGCAGGTTTAGGCTAGACATTAGGAAAAACTTCTTCACAGAAAGTGTTGTCAGGCTCTGGAATGGGCTGCCCAGGGAGGTGGTCGAGTCCCCACCCCTGGAGGTACTTAAAAGAAGGATAGATGAGGTGCTTAGGGACATGGTTTAGTGGTGGGATGGCAGGGTTAGGTTAAAGGTTGGACTTGATGATCTTAAAGGTCTTTTCCAACCTAGACGATTCTATGATTCTATATAAACATCAGTACAGGCAACTTGAACTCACAGCAGATCCATGGTCACTAAACACATATTGGCCCAGAATGAAGATGATAGCAAGCTAGTAAGAAGCCACTACAGAAAAATTTCTTCTCTAAAGAGGATTCTTCCCTTCTATGTTCTTTCTGCCACAAAAATGAACTAACAGCACTAGAACTACAAAACTGTTCGTTATGCCCTTCTGTGAACTACAAGAAAATGAAGATTGCCTTTTCTGCCATTACTTCTTGCAGAGTATATCAGTGTTTAACTTGTCTGAATGGGAACCAAGTTTCCTGTATAGTTAGTGTGGGACACTGTGGAAGGTGGAAGGGAAATCAGAAGGGCAGGTGAGACTGAGAGCGGAAAATAAAAGCTAGACATAAAAGTATGTAAGGCTAGTAACTGATAATTTTCAATTATCTTTTTAGGGGTTAACTTGGCAAGTTGCTTTCTGTTGCTGTCTTCCCCTGTCCCTCCCCCAAATCTACACTAGTCCATAGCATTTTGGTTTATTGTGCACATAAAGGCTGTTGGCTATAGATACACATGAATGTGAGAAGTATTGTGTCCTTTCTATTAGCTTTTGGTGCTGGTGCTAGATTATGGTTTTCCTTTTTTAATAGGAATCTGAAGTGATTTCAAATGTGTTTCCTAGCTCTTCAACTAATGGCTCCTCAGGTAAAATCAATACAATGTAATTACAAACGTGCACCTGGATGAACTGAGAGTACTTTTCATTCTTTCTGAAAGAGAAGTTTAGTATTTTCACGCAGACAAATAAGATCTAGTAGAAACTGTATTTCTGTTTTGCACTTGCTGGAATGACACCACTTGCTCTAAATTACATGTTCCATAGCACTGCTCCCCAATAACTGAAAACCTCATTTTCCCTTCAGTATTTTTTGAAAGTGCTATCTGCAACAATGAGTCATCATCTGCTGCAGCACAACATCCTGCTCTTTCCAAGCAACTGCAGCCCTCTAAAAGAGAGACGTAGGGTCTTTTAGTGACGTATGTAATTCACTGCATTGCCTTGCTGAAAAAAAAAAAACCCATTAATCATTGTTTATCTTGCTTAATGAAACTACATGAGAAAATGACAGAATCTCAGACTTTTATGTGAATCTTAAAAAAGCTAATGTTAATGTTAAAAATCTTAATGATTTTCTTCATTTTTCACTCGGCTCAGTAGAAGATAAGCAACTTCAATCCTGAAAGAGTATACTGTTATAACTTGTTTATAGTACCTTTCCTGGAGTATTTTAAGGGTTTAAAATACCGGGTCAAAAGTATTAGCACTATAAAATGCTTTTTGGTTGTTTTCTCTCAGCTTGCCGAAATTGCAGCAAAGTTCAATTTAATGTAACTAAATTCACTCAGGCATCATCTGAGATTTGGTGTAAACTGCAACTCTAAACAAGTGTATGTCTTACTAGCACAGCTGGAAATAATTAACTTTAATAAAACTTATAGTCCTTGTCTTAATAAGCTTCAGCAATTCAAGTTATGAAACCAACATTTTACAAATAAAATTAAACAGGTAGAAGACTTTTCTCTCATTTGAGATTACTTTTTTGTTTCCCACTTTTCTCTGGACATACATGTATCTATGAAAGTTACCCTGGTTTTTTGTACATTTTGTGTGAGTGATATTGTAGGCAAGGCTTTATTTTCCTAGCTTATAAAAAAAGAGCAACTGGCAGAAAGAAAAGCTGCATTTCTCTCACCTGCTTAGGTGTCACCCCAGGCATGCGAATGTCCAACGCAAAATCTGACAGACCAAGTGAAATCACTGGCCGGTCGCTTCCAAGGCATTCACTGGAAAGAGATCTGGTAGTATCTTTATACCTTGAAGAGAAGGAGGAAAGTTTTTTTGAAATACTGATATTTATTTATTTTTTTTATCTCTTTCTAAAAAGAAGGGTCTTCAGGACTAGTAAAGAAGCTTGACAATGCTGAGTAAGCTCCAGGAGTGATCTGGAAATTTCACTCCCTCATGAGCTGAGGAAAACATTTTAGTTATCAAGCACTTGCTGAAGTAGTTGCCCTGAGCAATCAGGCAGACTAGTTTGGAAAACATTAGCTGAAAACATAACCTGTCATCTCATCTAAATAATTGTCTGAAGTACATGGATGTATAGATAGAGAATTAATTCACTAGAAAATGTCAAGTATTATTCATCATTCACAACAGTTCGGGGTTGTTTTTTTTTTAAGACTATGTACTTGACATAAAATTCAATATAGATTAAATTTAAGTGTAAAGGGGAAATTTTTAAATCCAACACCATGACATTTAAAGCAACACCTATTATAAGCAGAAAGTAGAAAAGTAAGTTTTACAACTTCACATGAATAGCAGGATTTGTACTGAATGCAATGTATAAACAAATTGTAAAAAAAATGCAGATCACTGTAAGGAACTAAATGGTAAGACATCTGAAACATAATGCAACATGGGTATAAATTTTGAGTATGTATATTCATGTATATAAAAGTGATGTGGTAACTACAGTGCCCAATATACCTCACAAACAGTAAACCACTTTTTTTGAGGGCTGAGAGGCTACTTCTCTTGCCCAAACTATATTAAAGTTTACCTATGCAATTTTGCATTCCAAATTCCCCAAATTTCCCAGGATTTCCCAGTTTTATGCTAGTTGATGCTTTCTCATTAAAACACCATTTTAGACTGCAAGCTAACTTGAGCAGCTGAAATATATTTACTCCCTGTATAATATACCTGTGGCATTATCTAAAAAGTTCTATTAATTGTTGGTTTATTATCCTAAACTCACATGGATAAAACAAGAGTTTCTGTCGTCAATATGAAAAGAGTGCCATTTCAACATTGCAGAAAGAAAATTCAGGGCAAGGGAGCAAAAACGAACAAATACCATGCACACTTTTATCTAGGGCATGCTTTTTCATACTTCCATAATATCTTAAGTGGCTGCATGCATTCAACACACATCATATTCCTGCATAACCCACCTCTTGAAGACAGAAAGTGGGCTTCTGAAACCCAAACAGATGTTTTGAAAAACAAGAAACGGTATTAGCAGGTTGTTAACGAGGCCAGCCATGTCCACCCTGCTGTTCCTGGCCCGATTAAGGGAGAAGAAAAAGGGCAGTGCAGTTCTTTCGGCTGTGATCCTGACAATTAGGCGGCGGCAGCAGCAGTATCAATTCACTACTTCATTATTACATGCTCTGCGGGCATCCTCCAGCTTCTGACAGACCATCTGTCTTGGAAGGTGATGCGTTGTAAATCAGGAAGGTGGATGATGCTATGTTGTCTTTATTATTAGCTGTAAAAATCTGTTGAAGAATCTTCCCTTGCAGATAGATGACACTGTACTTCTGTCCACTTAAGGAGCTGAAAAGAAGTAGCGCTCCTGATGCTCCCCAGGTTGTGCAGTTAAATCTGCACATTACTTATCAATCCACAGTGCCGGAGACTCCAAGTGGCATCACAGAAACTAGCATCAGTCATCCTTCAGAACCTGTAAAAATAGAAGCAGATAAAGGATGACTAACACATTACAGCATTAGTTCTCAGCAAATCCCAGCTGAGGCATTTTAATACATTAGTAACTTCTTTCACAAGCTTTAGCCCAACCCAGTGAAGATTGCACCAAGTCTGTTGATTCCTCCATTTCCTCCCCTCCCATGCATACAGGGTCAGAAACTGACACATTTCATATTGATCTACAAATTGCACTCTCAAATACATTTTACATAATAGGAAGAAATATAAAAAAGCCCTCAATATACAAAAGGCAAAGCATGGCATATTTCACCCACAAAAACACTAGTATAAAGTGTTCTACAAGGAGCAAAAAAAGCCAAACACTGACAAGGCAAGAACCAAGGTTCGCAAATTTTATCAACTATCACTAAATGCTTCTGCACATGTTGCAGGCTAGGAGAATATTTTACTTTTAACACAACCTGTAATACACCATTATGTCATAAAGGTACCTGTTTATTAGTACTTTATATATCCATTTCAGAAAACTGATACTTATAAATTATTTTCAGAAATACTGCAACAAGAGCTATTGAGATCAGACAGCTTTATATTAGTTGAATACTTTTCAATCCTTTCACACATTGAGGTTATATCAATGTGAAATGTTACTCTCTTCATTACTTGAACTGTTCTTAAGTCCCCATTTTGATTGATGCAACATTTTCATTTCAAAACTTTAATTGTTTTTATAAGTATGCTAGAAAATCACACTGTGTGTTTACTAAAGACATTTATTTGTATTTTTACTGAGCATTCAGATTCTGGCAGAAGAAAAATTCCAAGTCATGAATAAAATAAAAATCTTTAAAATGTATTATGTAGTAATTATTTTAAGATAAATATTAACAAGAAAAAAACACCCAAACCCAACTATCTCCCAGCTGCTGGAAGGCATAGTCAAAATACTGCTATAGAAATACAGCTATAGATGAATAGAAAAGCAGGATTCTGAAATGAAACACAACTAAAATTAATATGGTTTACAAAAAAGTCACTTCCATCTCAGGGTACATGTACCAGAAAGGCTTTTTATGAAACAAAAGTGTTTATGCACAGACTAAGAAACCATGCTGGCCACTTGTCTGTTGTTTAGCAGCTATGCTAGATTTGCATTGAACAATTTGTAAGATATAAAAACCTGACTACATTAATCATCATTAAACTTGCATATTTTATTCACTGAAGGATGACACAAAAGATTCAGTCACAAACAACTAAAAATAGACTTCATCTTGTTTTCAGCTTGCCAAAATCATGCCAAAGCTGTCCAAAATAATTCATTCATCAATGATACAAACCTAATTCTTTTTTTAAAGTAAATTTTCATGTCTTTATTTCTGTGATATAATCATTTTCGCTAGTGAACTATGGAGAGCTGCAAAACATATAAAGGACTCTACTATGATGAAAACCAAAAACAAATAAAAAAAGACAAGCGTGATATGCTTCACAAAAAGTTAAGATAACTATAAAAACAGAGAGCTTCATTACTTCTACCCTTTAAGGCATAATTATGCAACAGTAACTGTTCAGAGTCTTTGTAAGCCACCTGGCTGGAAGTTCTAGTATTTTTTTAATTTGTATTATCCAAGAAATTATGCCTTTATTTTCAGGTCAGAGGAAGAGCTCTGAAGAACAGAGGCAGGACGAATATACTGGATTTTAACATACACAGAGGTACAGCATTCTGACTTAATTTGTTGGGATCTGAAAAGATATTTTGCAGTGACTAGAAATAAAAACAAACAATTTTTCCCGGCTTCAAGAAGTCTGAGATTGGTTACACCAAGTCTCTTACAAACAGCTACCTGGTATAGGAATTAATAAAAGAAAGCTACTGAGAAACCTGATCATCTGAATGCAGCTTTCAATCCTCACTGCACAGTTAAGCATGGTAATAGCAAAAATCACCAGAACACACCTTAATGTTACAGAGAAAAATCTCACGATTCATGGCTTTTAGAATGCTGACCACAAAGCGGGAGGGGGGAGAAGAGAATCTGGAATTACCTAAGAAAGCTAAGAAATTAAATCTGTAGTGACATCAATACAGGTATGCCTAACATCTGTACATTCCACTTAAAAAATAGGCCAATTTAATCTACAAGCTTTGTTTTTAACTACAGTTTTATCAGCTAGATGGATATGAAATGGGTAAAAATTTAATGCACCTGGTATTTAAGATTAGACACCTGCACAAGCAAATTTTACATTTGGGAGAAAAGAATTTAAAACAAAACCCAAAACACCAAAACCAAAAAAGGGCAGCACCATCCTGAAGAGATTTCAATGCGATTTTTAGGTATGATGCAATACACAAGAATACCAGCCAACAAGGGAAAAAAGTGAGGATGAGAGATTCAATAAAAAGATTACACAGTTACTTAGGTTCATTATGTGGACATCTTGATACCACTGTTTTGCTTTCAATTTGGGGTAAAAGATCCCACGGGAACACAAGAAGTGAAGTAAAAAAGACGTAATTAATGACAAAGATTAGAGTGGAAGGGGAGAGAGAGAGATAGATGAAAATTAGATTGGGCAATGTAAGCCCCACCCAGACATAGCAGAAAACAATTACATATAACAAGGGAGGGAAGAAAAAACAAAACAGCCAACGGCAATTAGCACGAGGACACCTTACTGAATAAGCTGAGGGAGAAAAAGAAAAAAAAGTGGCCAAGAAGCTGGAATTCAAAATACAATTCAAACTACCAAACAAAATAAAGTAGCAATATTTCTATGGGATGTTATACAAATTAAAGTGAGTCTTTTAAAAGAATAGCAATTAAATTATCAATTTCCAAAAACAAATTACAGAAAAAGAAGGCACCAAATTAACCACAAGTTCATAAAGCACATTATAATAATTCCTTGTTCTCAATTTAGTCACTAGAACATTTTATACACAGTACCAAGTGAACAAGGCACAAGCAGAAACCTCACCATCAACCACCTTCAAAGAAAAAAAAAAATGGTCAAAGCTTATGGGAACTGATATGAAAGTCTATCACAGGTGGTTATAATATCTCATAGCTGAATCTCTTTCTTGTTTCTTACACATTGAGATGATAGACCTGAGCAAGGATTACTTGAGTTCTATCTTCAGCTAGAGCAACAGAGTTCACATTTCATCTTAGACAAAACTTTAAGCTTAAGCAACAACTGAGTATACAAACAATAGCCAGTTCAACAAACGAACTGCAGCTAGGCCTCCAGGTTGAAGCACTTTGCTTCTAATTACACAGGAAAATCAGTATGTTGTGGCACCAGCTTAGGGATTCATTAATGCACTAAATCCAGCCACTTACGATGCTTTGGTCAAAGATGCACAAACAAAAAGTGTTTGGCCAGAACCTGTCAATCTCTCAAGCCTCAACACCAATAAACACCTCTCACAAAACAGTTAGATATCTAGAGATTGGGAGAGCAATTACCAGAAACACAGATGTATAATGCTGATGACACCAAACTGGCTGATAGGCCAGAGAGTCATGCTGCCATCCAGAGGAACCTCAAGAGGCTGGAGAAATGGGCTGACAGGAACCTCATGAAATTCAACAAGGGGAAGGAAGTGGAAAGTCCTGCACCTGGAGAGGAACAACCCCAGCCACCAGTACATGCTGGGGGACACCCAGCTGGAAAGCAGCTTGGCAGACAAGGCCTTGGGGGGGAGAGGGGTCCTCATAGACAGCAAATTGAACATGAGCCAGCCATGTGCCCTTGCTGCAAAGGAGGCTAATGGTATCCTCAGGTGCATTAGCTAAAGTATTGTCAGCAGGTCAAGGGAGGTGATCCTTCCCCTCTACTCAGCACTGGTGAGGCCACACCTGGAGTACTGCAGCCAGTGCTGGGCTTCCCATACAAGAGAGACATGGGCATACTGGAGACAGTCCAAGGAAGGGCCACAAAGATGATGAAAGGACTGGAGCATCTCTTCTCTGAGAAAAGGATCAGAGAGATGAGACTGTTCAGCCTGGAGAAGAGAAGGCTCAGGGAGATCTCACCAATGTATATAAATAACTGAAGGGAGGATGCCAATTGTATGTGATTCAACCAGGCCAAGTGCCAGGTGTGTGACTTGGGTCACAACAACCCCATGCAATGCTACAGGCTTGGGGAGGAGTGGCTGGAGAGCTGCCCAGCAAAAAAGCCTGAGGGGACTGATCGGTCAACAGCCAGCTGAATATGAGCCAGCAGTGTGGCTAGGTCGCCAGGAAGACCAACAGCATCCTGGTTCATATCAGAAATAGTGTGGCCAGCAAGACCAGGGAAGCGATTGTGCCCCTGTATTTGCCACTGGTGAGGCCAAACCTCGAATACTGTGTTCAGTTTTGGGCCCCTCACTACAAGAAAGACACCGAGTTGCTGGGGCTTGTACAAAGAAGGGCAACAAAGCTGGTGAAGGATATGGAGCACAAGTCTTCTGAGGAGCAGCTGAGGGAACTGGGGTTGTTTAGCCTGACAGAAAGGAGACTGAGGGGAGACCTTATCACTCTCTACAACCACCTGAAAGGAGGCTGTAGTGAGGTGGGTGTTGGCCTCTTCTCCCAAGACACAAGTGATAGGATGAGAGGAAACTACCTCAGGGTGCACCAGGGTAGGTTTAGACTGGATAGGAAGAAAATCTCTTCACCAAAAGGGTTGCCAAGCATTGGAACAGGCTGCCCAGGGAAGTGGTTGAGTCCCCATCCCTGGAGGTATTTAAAAGATGGGTAGATAAGGTGCTTAGGGACATGGTTTAGTGGTTGACTGGGTAATGTTAGGTTAACGGTTGGACATGGTGATCCTAAGGGTCTTTTCCAACCTAAACTATTCTATGATTCTACTCTATGACAGGACCAGAGTCAATGGGCGTAAATGAGTCTGTGACAAAAAATTCTTTCAACATTTAAAAGTAACATACAGGGCCAGTTCAGTATGTCAATTAAAAGTAGCAAACCAATTTGAGAGAAATAGATGGCAGGTGATGTGGATAAGGGGGTACAACAATGAAAGTTCTAGCATTCTCCATGATATGGAGAAGGTAAACAGCTCCAAGGATAGATGATACCAAGGATTTTCCCTTTGGATTGTGGTGGCTGCTGATGAAAACCTTCTATTTCCAAACTAAGGCCTCTTGGTTACTTTTACAACTCCACTGCCCATACAGGGCAATGAATGGATAAAATAAAGCCAGGAAAGCCAAGAAAGTTCTCCACAGGTAAGCTGCTTTTACAGCTTAAAATTTTTTGGACAGCAATGAAACCATGATTACAAAAAACATAGGGTCTATGTAAGTTTTAATGCAATGTATGGTCAACCAAATGCAGCCCTATATTTAGACCTTTTTTTTTTTAAATAAGGATCAAAAATGTCCTGACTTCTGTGTCATGTTCTTACCAAACTTTTTGGATTAAATAATACATTTATCACCTTAGGTAATTCTTCCTTAAAGCTTTGTTACATTGTTTGTGGAGAACTGTTTACTTTCCTTAAAGCATTTTTTTTTTTTTTAACATAGTTTTACAGGAAAACATTTAGAACATGATTATAAGTCATCCAAAAACTAAGAAGGTTTTTTCAGAGTAGAAGACGCTGCTTCAAACTAGATTTCATTGGGCTGTTTCTCCAAAAGGAGTTGAAGATAAATTTTCACCATATCCCAACCCACTGTAATTATAGGCTACCTTGTATTTTCCTCCTCCCCTTGCTCTGCATCAGTTCAGGAAGCTGATGCCACATCCTCTGCCCACCCCAGCAGTGTGTTAATTTTTCCATCGGGTCAACTGTTCAATGTGCCAGCAGGCAGCTGCTGTAATTTTATCACAAAAGAAAGGGTATGAGCATGCAGCTGGGGTTGGAAAGGAATCCCCTGTTTTGGCAGCAATCCACACTGGATTTGGTGTAATATTAAGGACGCTTTTAAAAATGAGAATTGTAAGTTGTCAAATTCAATTTGCCTCTTGGTTTAACTTAAATTTTACAAATTCATACCTTCTGCTACCAAAACATTTTTCAGATATGGATACCAAAGGAAAAAAAAAAGATAAATAGGATTGTTCTTATTGTTGTTTTTATGAACAACCTTTACTGAAACTTGATCTGCTGAGCATAAATCCAGTGCGTATTTTTAAAGGAAGTATTTCATGATGATAAGAAACCTGTTGTCCACTCCATCAAAGGAAGCACAGTATTTACAGATTTAATGAAGAACTGCGACTAGAATTTTCTTGTACGTATTAAAGAAGTTACATTGGATGCTTTCTAAATGGATTTACTCTTTGCATGCTTTCCGAATATATTGAAATTGGACATGTATTTCCTATTTGACTAGAAGTATTAAATGAAAATTCGTATTAAGCAGTGCTTAAAAGGATGGTTTGTAAGGGCAACATAATTTATAAAAAAGCTGAATACCTGAATATTTAAACTTGTTTTGAGGGATTTTGCTGACCTGTTAATCGTTTATGTGTTCTTTGTTAAATGAAGCATTTTTTATGGGTTTCCTATGGGGGAGGTAATTTCTATTTACTATCTGAAGACAGCAGGCTATCTGTACTGAGAAAACAATAAAGCAAAATCATTGGAATGCTCTGTCAATTCAGTAGGTATGGAGAGTTTTACCTACTAGAGAGCTTTTTTTTTTAAATTAATTGAAGTTTTATACAGCAAAGTAATAGAGGATGAAGAACCGTCATTTATACTCTGCCTTTCCCAGTCAACCTGATCAACAGGTTCAAAACATGACTTGCTAACATCCTAACTGCTCTAAGGAGCGAGAATCACAAAGAGATCATAAACCCTATTCCCCGAGCCATAAGTAAACCCTACTCACTGAACAATACAGGAAACATTTGAACTGTACTTAGTAGGCAACTCATACAGCAATAGCAGTCATGAAAATCAGAAATAAAAGGACATAAGAAAACAGGTTATGACATGTGTTTGCACAAATAAAGAACAAGGACATTATTTCCACAGGGAATAGGCAAAAAGAACCCCACTTTATTATCCTCTACTAATTTATAGAATAAATAGAAATGAAAACCAGCCTCAGAATTCATTTGTGAGCATCAGGAAATGCATGAGGAAAAACAGAAGAACTAAGAGAAGCAAAAAAAGCACAACTCAAGATGTCACCCTAGGCTCCAAGCTCTGCCCACAACTGCTGTCCTCAGTGCTTCTGAGATTACTGAAATGGGCTAACTTCAAAGCTTAAGCAGACCTGATCTTGTGAGATCAACTTCTAGAATAGTTAGTTTTCCAAACAATGAAAACTCAGTCAAAACAGAAGAAAATGTGTAAGAAAAAAAAAATGCAAAAAGGTTTAACTGCTACTTTTCAATGTGATCTTACCAAGCAGTCTTTGCTTAAGGCTTGCTTATCTGCCAACAAGTATCTCCCCAGTCACATTTTGTGCCCTTTCCCAAATTAAATATGACAAATACCACTTCTAAACAATGCACACTCAGGTGTGAGACAAATACCTGAAAAAGAAGGAAATTCAATACTACATAATCTAGTGATACATGCTGGTATTTTTCAGATCAAAATAAAACTAATTTTCTTGGAAATTCTGGAAAAACTGAAATCAATTTCTGAATTCCAAGCTAAAATTTTCAAAATGTGATATAGTAATTCAAGATAAAACCTTTTTTCATGTACTCCATCACCATATTGTAAACTATTACGTATAAATTTAAGAATGAGTTGTACTTCTTTTAATAGAACAGAAATATGTAAGCAAACCACCACACAAAATCCTTTCCTGCTCATATTAATATAAATGTGCTTGCATTACTAAAATGTAAGAAGATTTCAAGCAAAAATTCACTTTTATAACCTGATTTTTTGTTCTTGCGCATCCACAGACTAGAAAGCCCTGTAGTCAAACATCAGGAAAGTCGCATGCCTTTTTGGAAAGTCTAAGAATGAAAGGCTTAATATTTTTTTCCCCATCATCTTTTAGAATTAAGAATGGTCACAATTTGCTAACTCAGTACTTGTTACTAAATTGATAATAAAATCTTTTATAATTGTGAAACATAAGCTCATGAAACTGCTTGAAACACTTCCTATTAAAACAGTAAAATGCAAACCCTCCTTTTCTTCTTGTGGGAGTCACAGACATTTTTCAGAAGTCTGAAGACCAGAGCGAGTATGTGTTAGTTCTCCTATTCTACACTTTGATAGCATTTCAAAAGCATTTTATTCACAATAAATCACCTTGTAATCCTTCTGCTTTGACCAGGTATCAAAACAGGTAAAATTCTCCTGTCAAGGAAGATCAACATTTTTCACTGAAAAACAACATCTTAACAAACTGCTAATTTCATATCCTGAAAAAATGAAAAAGTTAGATGGTACTAATTACTTGCCTAAAAGGGAAAACACATGAGAAGCCTCCGCTTTCATTTTAATATCCAGATCGCTATCAGTAGCACAATGTAATAAGGATAAAGGTTCACTGAAGTACCCTTTGTTTTCCCTTTGTTATGCAAAAATAGAAAATACTAAAAGGAAAATGTTTTACAGAGTTAGGATTAGCCTCCAAGGATAAAGCAAATGAGAGATCATTTAAAACATTTAAGTTCAATTACACATTACATATGAACTATGAATTAAATTCACTGCATGTTCCTTCACTAGGAAGGACTGCAAATGAGGCTCCCTGAATTCCTTCTGTACAAGTTCTATACTCAAAATAAGAGCAAAGCACCATTTTTTTTTTTCAGTCAAAATGTGTAGAACTTCGTTAATATGGCGTATTGTATTTACAATTGCAAGAGTTTGGTAGTGGAGGGGCTGCAGGGGTGGTTCCTCTGAGAAGACACCAGAAGCTGGCTGGACTAGATGACCTTTAATGGTCCCTTCCAACCCAAACCATTCTATGATTCTATGACTCTATAAGCTGCTCCCATGTTGGATGGAGCCAGTTTCAGCTGTTTCCAAGATGGACCTGCTGCTACTCAAAGTTGAGCCCATCAGCAACACTAGTGATGCCTCTGTGATAACATTTAAGCAAGGGTAAAAAACACTGCACAGAGGCTGGGAGAGGAGTGAGAAGACATGAGAGAAACAGCCCTGCAGACACGAAGGTCAGTGAAGAAGGAGGGGGAGGAAGTGCTCCAAGAGAAAAGATTCATATGCAGCCCATGGAGAAGACCATGGTGAAGCAGGTTGTCCCCCTGCAGCCTGTGGAGGACCCCACCCCAGAGCAGGTGGATGTAACCTGAAGAAAGCTACAGTTCCTGAAGAGCCCACACTGGAGCAGGCTCCTGGCAGGAGCTGTGCCCGGTGGAGAGAAGCCCATGTAGGAGCCCCATGGGGGACCCACACTGTAGCAGTCCATTCCTGGAAGACTGCACCCTTGAAGACAACCCACTCTGAAGCAGTTTAATGAAGAACTGCAGCCCCTGGGAAGGACCCACGTTGGAGAAGGTCATGAAGGCTATCCCATGGCAGGGATCCCACATAATTTATATGAAAAAGCTGAATACCTGAATATTTAAACTTATTTTGAGGCATTTTGCTGACCTGTTCATCATTTATGTGCTCTTTGTTAAATGAAGCATTTTTAATGGGTTTCCTACTGGGAAAGTAAGTTCTCCTTACTATCTGAAGAGCATGAAGAGGAAGGAGCAGTAGAGATAAAGGGAACTATTTTCAATAAAGGAAAGAAAAGTAGGATTACTGTTATTTGGGAATGTACTTGAAAATAAGTTAACTTTACTAGGTTTGGGTGCTAGGAAAAAAAAAAAAAGAAAAACTTGTTATCCGTGAAGTAGAGTTAGGTGATGTTACAGTTTTGCTATGAGTGGTCAACCTTCTAGCAGAATATTTTATTTGAGAGAAATATAGGGGAGAGGGTTGTTGGCATTCCCCCCTGCAAAAGATACAATTTCAGGAAAAAAATGTTCTGTATATAGTAGGTCACTCTTAACAGCCATTCCAGATTAAAATATGGAATATTCTCCCACAGCTCCAGCTTAAGTGATGTAGTTAAACTGAGATTTATAGCACTGTAGCCTCATAAAAATCACAAGCAACTTACTTCATTGAAAATAATTCAAGAGAAGTTTGTTAGAGTTTATTACAAAGCTAATGTTGTAGTCATTCCTTGTTCCAAATGGCTCAGATAACACCACCTCTTAATTAAAGAAAAGATAATGAGAAGAGTGGAAGATGAAAACCAAGTGATTGAATCTAATTCAATTTAGTGTTAGTTAACAACTGAGCAATATAAGACCTGTACTAAAAGCAGATAAATGAATTCTCAACTATTGTAGTTCTTTTTATGACAAACTTTTTTCTAGCTAATACTGTATTTTTTCAAAACTAGTATCCACGAAAGCAAAAGCAATAATTCTGTAGACATCAAAAAAATGCTAGAAATCTAGCATCTCTAGAAAGAGAACCAGATTTTCAATACTGCAATACACAATAATGCCAATACCAACACAGCAGCTGAACACAGCAGAACAAGTCTTAACATTAAGTGGAATGTTTAAAAAGTAAAAAGATTAGTACAACACAATTGCCTGTGATTACACAGATAGTAGGTTCTTCTGAAGGGTGTAGTATGTGGAACATAGATGACATAGATGACATAGATGACATAGATGACATAGATGACATAGATGACATAGATGACAGACAGGAAGGGGCGTGTGGGGGCTGTGTGGATAAAAAGGATGCAGTAGATAGTGTGGGATCTGAGCATGGCATAAACAGCATGGAATAAGGGCTGGAGTTTTGACTGGGACTGAGTTAATTTTCTTCACAGTAGCTTGCATGGGGCTACATTTTGGATTTGTGACAAAAACAGTGCTGAAACACGAGGAGCTTTAGCTATTGCCGAGCAGTGCTTAGATAGCATCAAGGCATTTTCTGCTTCTCACACCACCACGTCAGCAAGCAGGCTGGGAGGGGACACAGCCAGGACAGCTGACCCCAGCTGACCAAAGGGATATCCCATACCACATGAAGGAGGACTGGAGGGATGTCTGGAGTGACGGCGCTTGTCTTCCCAAGTGCCCATTAGGCGTGATGGAGCCCTGCTTTCCTGGGGATGCTGAACATCTGCCTGCTGGTGGGGAAGTAGTGAATGAATTCCTTGTTTTGCTTTGCTTGCACATGCAGCTTTTGCTGTCCCTATTAAACTATCCTTATCCCAGCCCACAAGTTTTCTCATTTTTACCCTTATGATTGCCTCCCCCATCCCACTGCGGGGTGGCAAGACAGGGGCTGGGTGGCACTGAGCTGCCCACCAGCATTAAACAACAATTAGTTTTGTTATATTTGCAGTTTCTGTAACACAAAAGAAGTCAAAAGATAAATAAGCATAAAGGGGGAACCAAATAATTGGGATTAGTATCTAAACTACTCTGGACGTGTTCGCTCCCCTCCATAACCTCCAGCTCTAGGCTCCTGATAAAATGTCCCTGTAGAAATGTGCCTTACCCTGGTTCCTGGAGTATGAAGGCGGATTCTAGGACATGTCTGTAAAGTGCTTCCAATTCACTCAGGCTTGTTCATTTCCAGAGTAGAGCAAATCAAGTGTTCTTACCTGGAAAATGCTATTCAGCTGTACACCAGTAGGACTAGAAAGATGAAACACGAAAATAATAGGATTTCTGCCCCACACCCAGACATCTAAATTTTAGACAAAATCCCCAAATAAATGGCATTACTGCCAAAAATATACTACTTATAGGGGAAAAGGATAATAAAATTGGATCTATGTAGGGTTGGGAAAGATAGCTTACTCTTTCTGGATACTGCAATTTAAAAGAAAAAGTTTTAAAATGTATTTACATAGAAGCAGTTGTTTTCAAAATTTAGGTAGTTCAAATGATGTTTAACCTCCTTTTTCCACAAACTGCAGGGGCAGAAAAACCTTTAAATTAAAGACTTTCCAGTAACTCTGTTGTCTGGTTTGGGTCATGGAACAGCAATGTTTGATTTACAAGGAAGCACATCTTTTATGTCATATTTCTTTTACTTCTTTTACTTGTTCAGACAAAAGTGTGTACGGATAACCAGGAAGATGCATGTAAAATCTACAATACCTTCTCCCTTAGCATAATAAAACCCACTATGTAAACAATTAGTTATCACAAACTTGTGAGATCAATGGCACATGCAATATTAAAAGCTTACTGACATACCAGTTACTCCTGTTTGTCAGTAACACTAGGTTTTATTCATTCTGAAAATCTTGGCTGGCACCAAAAAAAAGAATAATCTTTTAGTTAGAACTTTTGCCAACAGCTATGGGTCATACACATTTTTTCTCTTCCAGAGTCTGTCAGTAATTTCAAAGATTACAAGTTACCTTAATTTTAGGTCACCTTAACTAAAGCCAATTCATTACTGTCAGCAATAATCGCAGCACGCAGTTTAAAAGCAGACCTATACTTGAATGAAATTAAAAGAAATCAGATACCACTGAACACAGGAGAAGGAACAAGAGGCTACTACTGAAATGAGTCTTTCATGCTACAAGAGGAGGTCCTTACAAGTGCCAAAACTAAAGATATACTATGTCTTTTAAAGATCTGACCTCTGTTAGACAAATAAACTGTGGAGCTCTACATAAGAAAATAAACTTAAAAACTGTACTAGTTTCCTTATTGGAAAAATAAATAAAACATTTTTATAACAAACCTGTTAATACACACCCATTCATTCAGTTAAATTATGAACCATAAAAAAAATACTATTTAATTTCAATTCCTAATTGAAACATGTTAAGAAACAAGATTTCTGTGTGACAGACAACTGCATGCATTTGAGAATGCAGAGCTGCAGTAAGCAGGGGGAACAAATCCAGATGGCACACACACATCTGTACTGTGCACTCTGTTCAGCAGTGTTCAAGACTGACTCAATTTCACATATACTTACAATTCAACTTCAAAATATATACACACACACAAGTTCATAGCACCAATAAAAACAATGAAACAACAATAAATTTTTTGTCAGTTTCACTGCACACAGAAGTTCTTCAGGACTGGGTAGAATCTCACCTCATGTCAGCTCAATTCAGTTTTTGTGTTTGTAACACAATTTAAAGCCACATACAAAACACATTCCTTGTATGTGGCTGCTAGGCCAGGTCAGAAGGATCTGCAAGACCATCTGTGCTCACCCCCAGCGCAGCAGTACACTTCACCCACTCACCTTTGTACTGAACTGAGCAATAGCACTCACTCGGACTACTTTTTTTATCATGTTTTGAACACAAATTTGAATAGGCACCTGCATGCTTTGTAGCAGCTGCACTGGACCACAAAGCCATCTTTTCAGGCAAATATCCCCTATAGCTTAGTTGGGATATTACATATATATTTAAGTTTATTTGCAATTTTTTTTCTTTTCAGTTTTATGTCTGCTAAGAGGTTTTTTTGTGTTTTAGTGAGACTCTTGCACAGAATGTATGCGAACCGTAATATAAGAAGCAATGGCAATAGCTTTGCTTGATACTGGTTTATTGCTGTTTTCCACAGAACTCTGACAGATGTGGGTATAAAACTGGCCATCACACTGCCCTTCCTGTATCAGTCTACAAAATTCTTGAGCTTTATGTTTTCTGATTCCTGCATGATAGCTGTGATTTAAGAATGAGGAAGAATCTTAATCTACTCTAATAAATAGAAAACTAAGGACAAGACTTCGCTTGGCCTTAGGTTAACAAATTTCAACAAATCAGTTGCAAAGCGTTTCTGGAATACATAGTTTGGACAGAACCTATGAATTCTGGTTTAATCCCTTCTGAGCGTGTATATCAGAAAGCAAAAAAATTGATCTTTGCATATTACTACAGAAGTCTCCTTGCTAAGATCCACAGACATCTGGCAAGAGAAACTGGAATGCGCTGGGACACAATCAGGCTTTCTTAGCTGTCAAAGTACAACCACTGCTTACTGAAAATTAAAATAAATTAAGATGTACTAAAAATGTCTCTAAGGAAACAGCAAAAATTGGTTACTTCTCCTAACCTGACTACATGCAAATCCCACTGACCTCTGGACTCTCAAATTCTACTACAGAATTTGAGATGGAAATGGAAGAAAATTGAAGAGCAAATCTCTTCAGTTTTAAAGAAAGGCCTCAGTTCTTTGGCTCAGTATTTGCCTCATTGCTTATGACCAGTCTTACAGACCCTATATTGGTATTGCAAGTGACTTCCCCCCACATTCCCACAATCAATAGAACTGCGATAAATATGTAGGTAGGTATTTAAAGGCAAAGTTGAATCATTTTTTTTTTAAAAAAAAAAAATTACCTGCATATTATTTCATGTATTTTGCATTGTTTGCCTTTTTCTTCAGAATGCAATCTCTCTCCTGCCTATTCCACCTATCAGGTGATTATTTTGATTCTCTGAAAAGTCAGAAGTTAAAAAGGCTGGTTTTATTGGTGACTTGTCATGTCAAAACAGTCTTTTGTTAAGCACCATGTAACTGATTTATGCTAGTACACTGCTCTGAAATGTGTTTGTTAAGTAATAGCTCCTATGGAAGAAGCAAGTGAGCCAGAAAGCACTCAGAAACACAGAATTTATCAGGAATCTATTCACTATCAGAACAGGGGATAGGACGGGTTGACAGATGACGGCAACAAATTAAATATCACAGGAAACAAGCCTTTAAACACCTTCCAAAGATCATTTTAACTGTAGGCCAGATCTTGAACAAAAAAACCTATGACTTTTTCCCTAGTATCATTCTATTTAGAGATTTCATTTTATAGAACAGAGTTAAGAATAGCCTAGACAATACAGCTTACAGTCTACAATAAATTTTTATGATGCATCTTTATTTGTCCATCTTACCTTTTCCCAGAATAGTCCACTCTTCTAACTGGACATATTTTATTGTCCTTTGTTAGTAATCAAATATGGAATACAAGTGGCAAGACAGAAACCTATACTTGCAACATCTTTTACCAATCTTTCTACTAGTTTATCTAACACTATTCTACTATGTATTTAAGAATAGTAACTTAATCCAAACAGATAAACAATAAACTAACCTCTTAGAAAAAAAGAGAAAGAGGGGTGTCTTCAAAGAAGATTGGCCTTTACTGGAATAGGACACACAGAGAAATCCCAAAAGCTCTCAAATCCACCAACAATTAAAAAAACCTCCTTGAGCTCCAGATTTTCAGTGTCTTTCATTGTACCCAGTACCAAGTTATTTTGCTATTCCAACAAATTCTAGAAGTAGTAACAAAAAGCTTGTTGAGACAGATAATGAAGTGTACTTGAATACCATACTTAAAGGACTGCAGGGATAGACCCAAGAAACTTTCACCCCCAACTCTCTCCCCAAAACAGATTCAACAGAATCAAGAGAAACAGCAAACCATCAAACACTTAAGAAATTTAGGAAGAATACAATTTCCCTCTTTGTATATAATTTAGAGAGGTCACAATGTAAGAAAGCTTACTTTTACAGCAGATATTGCTGTTGAGCCTGGCTTTTAGGAAAATATTGAGATTACAAGGTTACAAGGTCAAATACTTCTAAAAAGCAGGATGTGAAAGGATGAACATTTGCTTGCAGGCTTAATGTAACTCCTTTTTCCATATATGCTTTAACAGACAGGCTTCTGTCCAGCTCACTGAAAGATACGGAATTAAATAACAACCACAGAAAAATCCCATACATGCAGATGAGTGAATCCTGGTTTTATAGTGCAGAGCAGACTTCAGACAGTGCAAACCCCAACAGAAAACACACCTCAGGGAAACTGCTTTTTACTTTCAAGCAAAAGCCCACCCTTTTTCCCCTCATCCATTCTTAAATTCCTTCAAACCCTTCAGAAGATTTCCTGAGCTACGCTCTCCAAAGCCACGCTTACCGCTGTTCCACGTGTTACGGCATTATTTTCCTTATGATCCAAATAAACTGGCAAATAATGCACAACTAGAAAGCATCCCCATGAACAAAGCTTCAAATGCAGTGCCTTTTGTAAAATAGAACAAAGTCTAGAAATGAGAAAATTATTTTAACGAGTGTTTACTCTGGTAATTGAACAATATAGGTGTGATTCTGGAAATCTCTAAAAAAGTAATATATCTATATGTATGTATGTATATATATATGAAAAAACCCCCCTCACAACGCTTGAGTTCCAGTCTTTACCCTTAAGGGGAATGAATGACAGAGTAATTACAAACTGTATAATGAATCTATCTTGCAGCAACATACTTAGGTTGAAATTGTTCAACACACAATAAATTGCCAGTACACACAGCAACAGTCCAAACCAGTAACCTTTAATACACCAACTCAACTACGAGATGTATGTTGGAGCTGTACTAATACTGCTCTACTAACTTGAAGTGAACAATTCTACATGATGAAAAAGCAGCAGATAAAAGCCATGCCAAACCTCTTCCCAAATAAAATTAGTTCTGAATATTCATCACCTGTCAATCAGGAACAGCATGCTTTAAAAATAGAGATGGAAATAAAAGAAAACCGACCCAACCCCTCCTCCCCCCAAGTACTTTTAGAATATTATATAAATCCAAAGCATAGTTACCTATGACTAAAACTGGCGTTTCCTACTTCCAAATACCAGACCATAATGTTTGAAGCTAGGAACAACTCATCAGAGACAACGCAAGAATGTTTAATTAGGTAGTTGTCCAGCATTACAAAAAGCTCTAGAGTAAAAGTTCATCTCACAGTCAGCCACAGAGCAGTAATAAAACTATAGCAAGAACAGAAATTAAAAGAGAATAATGGATACGAAGAACAGATTTACATATTATTTATTTCAGCACTTTTCCTATTTTGAGGTTGAGTTTTACAGCCTTGGTGATATTGCAAAAACCCCAAGAAGCTAAGGTTAGAACTTGCTGACAACTAACACCTGACGTCAAATGAATTGCACATACGTAGCCACAGACTCTTCTCTTTTAGAGGGATACTGCATGCTGAAAATTAATACGAAGTTGGAATTTTAAATACCAAAAATGAAAACTATAATTCTTATGCTTACTACCTCCAGGTCATAACAGTATAGAATTTTACCTTGGTTAGGAGAAATGTTTATGCAGTAGCATTGTGCATCCTTTTCTCAACCCACTCCACGTTTGTTTGAAATTGGCCAAACTTAAAGTAGCTTCAAAATTCTCCACTATGGCCAACAAAGAGAAGAGATGGATTCAGTCCTTTTTCCCACTCCAGGAAGGTCTACAGCACGGCTCCACCTGGCCTCCTGCTCAACCCCTTCTGCTGGTTCAGCCCCACAAATATCAAGTCCTGCCTCTCACACAGGCAGCAGCAATGGGACAGTCCCAGGAGATTTGGGACTCTGGTGGGGACTTTTGGGGGAAAGGAAAATGAAGGTACAGAGCAGGTAGGCGAGCAGTCTAAATGAGGGAGGTGTGGTGGTAGGTAAGGGCAGACACAAACTTAGAGGAAGCCAGGGCATGCTATTCTGCTCTTCACAGCTATAAATTTGACTTAAAAGTTTCAGACACATGCTAACAGAAAATGAGAGGTGTGCACAAAATGGGGACATGAAAGCTGGTGAACAAGCGACATGCGAGCGTTTCCAAAGATCTTCTTCAAAACATTAAACAGTTTTCAAGTTTTCTGTTGAGCAGCATTGCTGCTCAGTTCAGGTCAACATTTTTTTCTCCAAGAAAAAGGTAATTTGCCTAGAAAGTAGTAATCAAATACCATAACTTTGGGGTTTTTTTCTGCTTTTGCTTCAATTACAGCTAGCTTTAACTGAATCCCAAGGACAGTGTCACAGTCTGACAAGTATCAGAAAGAAAGGTAGCATTCCTTTACCTGGACATTTATTTGCACTATTTTGCAGGTCTAATCTGTTAAATTTTAAATAAAATGAATCTTGAAAAGAAAACCATTTAGACTATTTTTTTCTTCATCACTTAAAGGTTTATTTCAGATTATAGTCAGAATGTATTTAGTTCTATTAATTTTCTACCTCCTATATAAAAATCAGTTTACCCTGATATGCAAGACATTTTTAGACATAGCAGAAATGCCTGGCCTTATGGCCAGAACGTTAATTCCTAGCCAAACTGGAATACAGGAAAACAGACAAGAACTTCTGGTCTCAAGTCCTAGACAAGCAGCAGTAAGATCCACCACGTTTCTGGGCTTGTCAAGAGATGACAAACTTTACCAAGATTAAGACCAACTGAGTGACTTTAAAAACAAAACAAAAACCAAAAAAACCCCAAATCACAACCCATGAAAGGCTATCAGAGCTACTGCAGACCACTGACTCATCACTCTGACATAAAAAACAACAAAACATCACAAACATTTCTTATCCACAGATGAGATGCCTTTTTTTTGCCCAAGTTTTTCAGTTAGCAAAAAAAGGAAAGGAAAAAAAAGATTGACAGTCTGCTATTCAAACTAACCAGTATGCAGAAGGAGATTCAAGCTGTTTGCACAAATATCGACAAGCCAAGTTTCAGAAAGGTCACAATACCTTTATGCCTGATTCTCCAAGGCAATCATCATACTGAATACTCTTAAAAATACAGCTGCCTAAATCAGCAGTGACATGACTTGTCCACAGAAGCTCAAGTCTAAGCCCATGAACTCAGTCGGATTACTCATGAGAAGGCTCACTCATATGCATATGCACTGGAAACCTGCTTACAATCCAGGCTACAAAACCATCACCAAGTGGTAAGCACATAGGTACATTTGCAGGAATGTTGGAATGATTTTTATTTGTAGTGTAACAGACACTATTTTTTCTGGTTTGTATTTTAATAATCAAGTTCTCACAAAGAAAAACTGTTTTGGCACCAGTTCACTTAAAACCTAAGAAAACTACTTTGCTATCAAATCTTAATATAAAATTGTTATTCTTAGTTAATTTTAATTAAAAATACATTTTAATGTTTCATTTTAATGCAGTGGCGTATAAGAACTACAAACCAGAGACAAGAGACTGGCCTTCCAGAATCAGATTTGTGGAGAAACTCATTTACACATTTGTATTTTGTCTAGTTCAACTACAGAACCTTCACATTAGTTTAGTGAACTTCACCAAACTGCAATAAAGTTTTAGACTAGTAAAGGGAAACACTTTTTAATTAACATATTAATGCTTACTACGGGTATACTACTGAACTTTTTGATAACGGAAAAATAGTTGATTGAAAGGGGTTTTTACATATTGCAGTGCTTATTAGCAGTTTTTCCAAATGCAACAGAGGCTTACCTACCTCCATGTAACAATTTTTCAAAGTAGTACTTTAGCTCCTCCTAGCATGACATCACCTGTTTCTTCAGCAAGAAATCCCAAATCTCCCACTCCCAGTTCCCCATTCCACAGGACTGATTTTTCTGACACAGTGTAAAAGCTGTGGGGTGGGTTTGGATTGAGAAGAGAAGAAATAAAAGTCACTCATATGCTGTATAGAAATAGCAGAAAGAAAACTTTTAAAAATGAAGAACAAGATTTTTGAACAGAGAATCTTCTAGCTCGTTGCATTTTTTACATGTCTACTACACTGTAAATTATACATAGAGTATTTTGTTTTTCAGTATTTTGTTCCTCCTGGGACAACAATGTGCACTTCTGCACGAAAAGAAAAAATATTAGCACAGGTTTTTCCAAAATGCTCAATTAAAAAATAATATAAATAGTACTATACATTGAGTTAGTTACAGCTTTTTTACCCCCTTCATCTACCTCTCAAGCGCTAAGCAAAACATCATACAGATTTTTAGCATAAGTTACTTCTAATTTCAGACACACATTTTTACTTAGAAGTACATTATTCAAGCTGAGTCCCAAAAACTGAATCCCAAGAGATTTCAGAGATGCGGTAGTTGAAAGGAATCAGACAGAAAAAGAGATCTGAGAGCAAAGTACAAAAATTTCAATGATTAATTTTTCCAGGTCAGCATTAAAAATTGTTCACAGAAACATTTCATTGTCACATTGTAAGTCCTCCTTAAGCATTGATAAAAGAGAAAGAAGTAAGACTTTTTAATGTGTTTTGGTGTGAAATATGACAATAATCTTGTACAATAAAATTTGCTGTTTATGATAATGGAGAAGCAGGTCAGCTATCAGCAGACTTAAGCGCACAATCAGAAAGGTCAGTACCTAAATCTGTTGTTGAAACCAGTTAAAAGTTTTTAACACTATTACTATCTCAAGTTAGGAAACACTTGTTTTTCCAATGGATTACATTAATTGACAGTTTAATAGAAGGCAGGTTATCTCACTGACTAATAAAATAAATCGGTGTAAAAAAAAAATGTTAGTAGTTACAGTAACGTTTTAAAAAATGTGATCGCACCAGCTAGCCCATAGAAACTGGATAGCCTAAGCAACCATCACAGAAAGGGGAGAAAGACTTTAGTATTACATGCTTACCTGCCCTTACCCTGTCAAATTGAATTTGTAATTTCCACAGTTACAAACTTAATATAAATCTGTAATTTTTACCTGAACTGCCTTCTGGCTATACAGGCTTGTATCAAGGTACTAAAGAACATGATGTAATGTGGTGAAGATCAAACTTCAGGTCAAAGATGGAAGCCAGGTGACCAAATAACAACAAGAGACAGGAATTCTCTATTAAAGAATGTAATTGGCATAGCCTTTTTCAGCTCAAGACATTTTAAGGGTTAGAAATGAGGGCGTAACTCAGAGTAGAACCTGACCATACCAGCAGGAAGAGAGATTTGTCTTTTCCCCAGGTTCAAATTGCATCCTATGCTTACCTTCCCTCTTTTTATAGTTAAGGAGTACTTTCTGACTATTCCGCAAGATAGGACTGCAGGTCTGACGACATGCAGCTCTCTTCCAAATACAGCAGTTTGCTCTCAAAGGCAACAGCCTCAAATGCTTTTACTTTGTATTTCCATCTTCTCTTACCCTCCAGAAGTGGGCTTCTACTTTTCAGTTCAGACTTCAGATGTGTGAAGGGATAATATCAATACTCTCAGCTCTGTTATTCAGAGCTCTTTTGGTAGCATTTGTAAAGCTGTTACATATAATACATTGCATCATAAGCAGAATTACCTTTCTTAGTTTTTAACCAAACCCATAAAACCTTACTGTCACAAAAATCCAGATGACAAACCTGGCTTTTAAATTGCTTTTCAAATCATCTCCTCAGCAAAATTTTTTTGTAATGTTAGGGACATCTGTCTTTGTATCAAGACACAACCTGGTATGGCAATCCATAAAAGTGCCAGTGTACACTGGCAACATGCCTGTTCAAGAGGGTTGCACTCACAATGCCGCAAGGATCGAGATTCACATTCTGCTGTCTTCTGTCTAGAGGATCCACTAATGCCATGGCAAACTTAAATTTGGATGTTTTAAGCTAAGAAAATAGAAGTTGGAGTGGCAATTGCTGTGTGATGATAGAATGAAATGTGTGCCAGAGATACCAGAGGGGAAGTTGGAAACTGGGACACAGGATACCTCACCATTGAAACTCCATGGTCTAAACTGTACTTTGTATCCAATGCTCAGGGCATTGCAAACTGTTTGCGAAGTAAAAATAAGAGTATTGATTTTAGATATACACATTCTTCTGAAAATTAGGCTTGAGAATTCAGTGTCAATTTTCTCTACTCGAAGCTGCATTATTGTAACAGCTACTCATGCCAGCCCACTAAGCACTCCCAATTTCCTTTGGTAACACATTTTTACAATCATCTTTGTATGGCTGTGTAGTAGTTTATTTAAAGTCACATGGTTTGTGAGGCATACAGAATTACCACAGAGCACTGGTTCTCCACAGTGAATAAACTTCGTTTCTAGCTAAAGCCTTAAAGGGACAAATGGTGTGCTGTATCAAAGACACTGCACCTACCACTTGATGTAAGAATTAACCACAGCACTTTATTAGACCTTTATAAAACATGTCAATGCTGTTTTTCCAGATAATACTTGGAAGCAGAGGTGAGTCACAAACTTTGTAACTCGTTCACATCTCATCAGAAAATTTGGTAATAGACTTTTTCTGTGCACTTGTATAACAAAGAAGTTTAGGAGATGTTTATGTATAATGTTTATATGACAGAATAAAACTATTCACTAGCAAGATAATACTGACAGTTAGTCAAAATACTGAAGGGAATGGGAAAAAATGGCCATTACCTGGTAAAGGACCTGGTGACTTTCTCCTGTATCATGCCTCTTCCTTCCCACATTCCATCCAAGTTATTGCCTTGCCTGTTGGCCCAGGGATTGCCAACAGCATCTCCTTTAAGGAGACATGTGCAGGTACCAGAGAGGCACAGACACTAGGGGGTGGCAGATAAGTATATGGAAACCTGTTACACCTTGTATCCAATGGTCATCTGGTGCAATCCACTGGGATTTTTCCGTTTCCCAGCATGTAGCAACTGAACATTCTTGTCAGCACTCTCTTGCTAATGAATAACCTAACCTCTTCTTTTTGTATGGTACTATCCTTAAAACTTCATTGCATTCTGCAACCACTACATGTCACTATTAAACAAAGAAAGACTAAGAAAGATTTTAGTAAGATTTACAGAGTTTTATGTAGATGGATTCAGTTATTATTGTGAAGGTAAGAGCCATCTTAAAAATATGAAGCTGAAACTGACAGTTTAAAAATATTAAATAAAAGCAAACAAACAAAAAAACCCTGACCACAGCCAAGTTTTGGTATCCTAACCTGCAAACAAACAAGCTGAACTGCAAGATCATTAAAGTTGTATCTATAAGGCCTTTAAGAAAATACATAGTAAGTAAGCATCAACTAGGTCATTGCTTTACAAGGAGTAACCTGATGCATGCTACTTTTTGTTTGAGTTGGGGGTACACTATGTAGCAGAGCATCAGTTCCAAAACCTTCTTCCTCCCCAGTGGAACAGAACGGATTGCTTTAAGAAAAACAGTGATGCTATACTTCTGTTGAAGACAGCTACATGAATGAAAAAAGCTCCTGCTGGAGAATTAATTGCCTTAAAGTATGCACACCTTATTTATTCCTTGAGGAAGTCTGCAGAAACAGTAAACGAAATTAATATTCACTCATGAGGAAACACAAGTCTCCTTACTGTTCAACTCCTAAGTAGGCCCATCACAGCACACTCAGAAGTTTAACTCGCAGTTTGGGTCTGTATGCACTGCTTGCTTCCTCCACGTTAAGCTACCTGGTGCAACAGGAGGGATAAAGGTTTTTTTGTACCTGCACAGCAGTGTGCACGCAAGCTCCACGAGATGAACTGCGGCGGGCTGCCAGGAGCCCGAGCTGCACAGTTGCGCGGCACTTGCGTGGGATTTCCATCACAGATAAAAGGCTTTATTATTAGTACTGCAACTGTAGAAAATATATCAACAATGCGTCACATTGCTACAGTTTCCTAACAGGCAACCTGCTGAAGTGGAACAAACTACCTGGACCAAGTGGAAAGAAGCAATTTTGAAGCAGCAGGCACCAGTGTCACGATGTTGCAGAGGGCACAGAATGCTTGTTCTTTACTCAGGCTTTCCTGCTCCTTTTAAAGGCAGTTAAATAAGGAGACAGCTGCAAAGAGAGCTTAACTTCCACAGAAGTGAAGGACACGGGCAGTGCAGAGGAAGAGCACGTAAGCAGAATACAGCACAGCAAGAAAATCCTCACGCTGTTTAGATGCATGTACTCTTCGTGCATTTTTAACATGACTGCTAGGTGGAAGGTGATCTTCATTTCCTGGCCACGAATGCACCACATGGAAGAACTTTCCAGAAACTCATGACTACCAGCTGAGTGGTCTCAAATTTGTTTTCACACAGTTTTAACAGATCTTAATACTTTCGAAGAAATTTCCATTGAGGTTTTAAAGCGGAAGACAGAAACACAGGATGCTGCAACCATTCTCTAGTAAGAACAGGTAGAATTGTCCCTAATACTGGTTCTTGCTTTCCCCATGTTTGAATTTTCCTGTTCATCCCTTTCTCAAAACAGACAATTCTATTTGATCTCTAATTACTTATCCAGTACTTTCATAGGTGTTTTGTATCAGATGCATCAGATGATTCTTTAAAGAGAATCAAATCAGATTCTGCATTAACCTGCAAAGAAACATTTTCTATATTCTTAAGTTATTTAGCATCAGAGAGGCCTGAGATAACTTGATGATCATTGTGATGCTTTTGGGGATGAAAAAACCCCACAAAAGACCAAGAAACATAGCTGTGTTAACACAAGCTATATTTAACACTGCACAAATAAAAGCCCGTACTGTGCTCTCTCACCACAATACCAGCAGCACCAAACAGAAAGCCTGGCAGCTTTCCGGGGGGCTTCAGCAGCTACCGCTGATGTCCTGGAGACAACAGACTGGCACTGGAGCACCTTTGCACCGTGTGCTTTCCTACCACCCAGTTTCAAAAAGTTAAGCAAAAAGACATCAACTGCAACTGCCCTTCCAAGATACTGCTCTGAAAATAGATGCAGTGTTTATCTGAATTTTGCTTTCCTGTCCAGCGTTTGTTGGTTTTAAAGATGGGAAACAAAGTAGTCATAAAAATTCATCATCAAACATAGTGGGAAACAAGGTATTCGGTAGCAGCTCTAATTCCAGTTCTGTCAATGCTGTACAAACCAAGAATCAGAAAAGTAAATAATAACGCCCATAAAATAAATTGACAAATTAAAATCTCACAAGTTTCTTTTGGAAAAAAAAAAAAGTAGATGTCGTGGTTTAACCCAGCTGGCAACTAAGCACCACACAGCTGCTCGCTCACTCCCCCCTCCCTCCATGAGATGGAGGAGAAAATCGGGAAGGAAAAAAAAAGGTTAGAGCCGTGGGCTGAGATAGAGACAGTTTAATAAGAGAAAATAATAATAATAGTAATAATGGGAATGGTAAGAGAATATACAGAATATACAAAACGAATGATGCACCACCCACCAACCGATGCCCAGCCCATCCCGAGCCCTGATCACTCTCCCCACAACCGACTGACC
>JAKFQP010000064.1:1252027-1290324 GCA_023375905.1 Nycticorax nycticorax | reverse complement strand
GAGCATGACGTTATATGGTATGGAATAGCTCTTTGGTCAGTTTGGGTCAGCTGTCCTAGCTGTGCTGTACTCCCAGCTTGTTATGCACCTGGCCGAGCAGGAGAAGCTCAGAAAGTCCTTGAGTAGTCTGAGCACCACTTGGCAACAACTAAAAACATCAGTGTGTTATCAACATTGTTGTAGTACTAAATCCAAAACACAGCACTATGCTAGCTTCTATGAAGAAAATTAACTCTGTCCCAGCTGAAACCAGGACAGTAGACTTATAAAGCAAATCTTCCAGTTATTCATAGAAGTATACCTATTACACAAGCAATGCAAAGACCCCTTTTAAAAATATAATTAAAATATGCCAAGTTGTTTTCTTGTTCAAAACAACCTTACCAAAATAGTATTTTCAAAATTGTATTTCACTGATTTAATGGGATAACTGTTCCCATTAAAAGACAGAAATCACGGATTTTTTTACCCCATACCCTGCTGTACTTTACCCATAACAAATGGAATGCATGTGTATGGGACGTCCGAGATAACAGAAACATCTTCACCCTTACAACAGCTAGATAAATTCACTGAGAGGCTTTTTTGGTTGTTTTTTGTTTAAGTAGCAGTTTATCGAAACTTAGGCAAGTGCCTTCCCAATCCTGCACAGAGCTCTTGGCCTACCCTGACAGGAGAGGAGAGGGGTAAGCTCCAGCCGGGTAGTAAATGTAAGCAGCTTTGTGCTGACTGAAACAAGAAAACATAGATGACATCTAAATAATGCAGTCTACCAGCAGACTCAACAAGCCCAAATTAAAACAATGCAAGCAGCAATTTTAAGAAGATACCTATTCTTTATATACAAGGTGGAGGGTTTACTGGGTAAATATGTCACTATTTTAAGTTCAGCCCATTCTGAAAACTGCTACTGTAAGACAGAAAAGTAGTAATAGTAAAAACTGCTTTAATTTCCACAGCTTGTGATGGTCATGAATACGCTTTGAGTTGAGAAAATCAAGATGCCTGAGAAAACAGCTCTGGCTGCCCAGCCCAGATAGCAGTCTGCTTATAAGCCAAAAATTCATAAAAATGGCTGCCCTTCAAATGGGGAAACTGCAGCCCAACTGTTTGAACCTTTGCCTACAGCATCTATTTTGTGTCTGCTTTGATAGCAAAAAAATGGTTAGTTTTGAAGTTTAAAACATTGTACTTCAGAGTTAATTCAGTATTCGCTTGAAATGAAAAGCATGAATACTTCATCACTGTCTTTGATTTTTTTGTCTCAGGCTGTCAGCTCTAATAGACATGACTGAATTGTTTCTACTGAACACCTGGTTTTAAGAGTGTCCAGGAAAGCACGAAAGGGACAGAAAGGTTTTAAATTACATAATAAAACTTGAGATTTGACTACATGAGAGATTAAGAAAAAGAAAAAACTGACAAGGGATAAGTTTAAAGACAACTAAGTTCCCTATACTGGGGAAAAGAAAAAACCAAAAAAACCCCCAACTAAACCACAAGTAAATGCCAACTTTTTCATGCATCTAAACTCGATCTTAAATTATCTGAAAAGCCTGGAAAAAAATATTTTATGTAGATAAAATCTGAATTTTACAGTGTTACCTGCAAAACAAAAAAATGTTTAAAATAAAAATCAAGAAAAAGTAGTCCACGATATTGCCTAAAATTGGAAACATTGTCACTGATATTTTATTGTATTACAAACTCTACATTTACTAGATGCAACAGTGGAGACTAATCATTCAAAAAAAAGTTACTGACTAATGACACCACTAGTAATTGTCACTGTAGTAAATGTTACAACCCTAAAATTTGTCTTATCTGAAAGTGTTTTCCAATTATCTTCAGTGTCTTTGGGCAGGAGACAGA
The DNA here is from genome assembly GCA_023375905.1 of Nycticorax nycticorax. Classification (NCBI taxonomy): domain Eukaryota; kingdom Metazoa; phylum Chordata; class Aves; order Pelecaniformes; family Ardeidae; genus Nycticorax; species Nycticorax nycticorax. Next base: position 1,288,452 of record JAKFQP010000064.1, on the reverse strand, counting down.
TATTCTGCTAAGCAGAGAAGTACAAATTACCTCATGATAATCACAAAAAATTCTCCCAAGAACACCCTTTCAGTCAGGCCAAAGGCAGGCGGTGCTCATGTTCAGCACCAAATAACACTGCCACTCAAATACACTTCACCTATGAGCTGTTTTCATCACTATAGCAAACCCATCCATTATACCTCCAATAGTTCCAAAGTTTTGTAACATTAAAAGATAAACTCTTTTAACTAAAGGAGGTTACACCCATGAGTACCCATTGTGCAATGTTTGCAGAGAAAAAGGTTAGAATACTAAAATATAAATAAAGCTCAACAGCTTCCTGGAAAAAAGTTTTCTGTTAACACATATGTTGAAAATATCTACTTAAGTAAACTCTCATTCACTCATAAAATAAAAATGCAAGTTTTAAGCTTATACTTTGCAGTCAAGTACAGAAGATAATATTATATTTTGGTATTTGTTTTCCTTTTCACTTTTTCAGCATTATTCTCTGAAACCCATCATAAAGCTTTTAAGGCTACATTAACACCAAAGAATTTCATACTCTGTTGTCCCACATAAACATGACAAAAAAGTAAAAGATATAACCTACCTCTATTAAATTCAACTTAACACAAACAACCGTGCAATATTCAATCCCACTTGAAGAGTAAAGCACACATATTATGGAGCACTGAAACAGCAAATAAAGCTGAGAAAAAAAAAAAATGATACTACACTACTGAGTCACAAAATAATTCTTAAAGAATATTGAGGATGAAGAATATGAAACACTCACAAAACCTAATTCTTTTGGTATTACTAAATTCTACTCTTAGGGCTTCCATCATACAAGGAAGTAGCTAATCCACAACACAGATTGGGAACTGATGCACAAATTCATGCAAGGAGTCTTGGGACCAAGCCAAGAGCTAAAATCAAGTCCACCCATACCAGAGCACTGTTCACAACAGATCATCGCACCAGTTCTTATAAAGTCACGCTGCCCTCAACAGAACTCACCAGAGCTAGTACAGGCCACAAGTAAATGGGACACTTCTAAAAGCTTATATTGGAGTCAAGAGTGACAGCTACAGCATTTTCCTATTACAATATCACATTTTAATTACAGACAAACAGAAATAAATACTTATCATTGATAATTTTTACACAGTAACTTCTATTACTGATGAGATACTGTAACCAACAAATAAAATAAAATGCACACTACATGCTTAATTCCTTGAAAAAGTATAGATTTATAAAACCTCATTAAATCTCATGACCAGAACTGCTTTAGGAGTTAATTTTTTTAGGCTGACGAACTGAAAAAACCAAGACAGTTTTGCATCAAATCAAATTTCAGTTTTTCCCAAAACAAAAGAAATTGCCAAGTATCACTTTCTTGGGATGAAAGTGGCAGGTTCTTTTACTGCCGCAAGTGTGGTGACTGTACATCTCTCATCTCCCAGGATAGATAATTTTCTGTCTCACACAAACATACATGAAACCAGACAGGCTTCCGTCTGAGATTTTCTGAAATCACAAGTTAGGGACTACATGTCTTTCTCCCTTTTTGTCTGTTATAGAACTGATGGCATACTTAGCTGTTTGGGTTCCCCTGTTTTTCCTTGAGGATGCTTTGAGGATAGCAGACGAAATTCAGGAAAAAAAAAAAAAAAAGAGGGAATTGAGACACCCTTCTACCTCCTCTGTGAGCTCAGTGCTCCCTAAGAAACCAGCCCATTTAGAAGAGGGAACAGCCACTTTTATTAGCAGTTTTGCAAATCTGTACTGTTATACCTTCATACTCAGCCAAACTGATGAATCATTTCAGGATTATTTAGTAAATTCAGCTGTGCTGGGAGGGGGTGGGAAAAAGCACCCCACCCTGCTCTGGTCATTCACTGAAGTCATCATATCCAAAAGGTCTGAAGCAGTGATTACTCTGAGGTGGCAGTGAGACCAACCCCAGAGCTGTCAGCCAGGAAACGCCTGAGGCATCCCTGTTTCCAGGTAGGGTCCTTCCATGTAGGAAAGGGAAGGTATGGCATACTACCAAATGGAGTACTTCACACCTCTTCAGATCTAGGTTAGGGTACTCTAGGGGAACCTCAAGGAAACTTTGTACTGTCACATTCCTTCTGATTGACTATAAAGCCCACTTTAAACACCATGTCACTGCAACACTTAAGTCCTATGTTACTTCTCTGAAGAACTTGCTCCTTTCCTGCCCTCCAAATCCATGTGTCACTTCCCTAAGGGAATTTCTGAAAGAAAGCACTACAGAATAAACTGCAATCCTCTTTCCATGGATGTCTTTACTGATAAAGCAAAAGCCCTTAAGTTATGTTAAATTTTTAATTAAAAAAAAAAACCAACAAAAAAACAACCAAACCCTGAAAGTCATACAGTGATTGTTACGGTACTTGTTTTTGCTGTAGCAATCCAATCCCTTTTCAACTAGCCCATCAGCAATATTTCTTTGCAGCTGAAGCATCTAAGGAACAAGACTGATCCACTGTGGTCCTCATGCACTAAAGCTTTCAGGTATGTTGCAAGGACACAAACAGTTGGTAGGAGACTCCTTACATACAATCAAGTAAAAAGATTCATTGGGGGTTGGGGGCTGGACACGGACACAACAGAGAGTGCGTAAATAAGCTACTGGACTTGCTCAATAAATAACGGAAGTCAGACACAAATCTTGAAGAGAGGTCCGAGACTGTTTCATTCCTTCAGAAACCCAGACAGTTTGGTTTAGTTCTGTACTTAAAGCTCCCTTCTGACTCCCACTCTTTTCCATTGTAAATCACTTATGGATTTACATTCAGAAAATTAAGATCAAGTTCATTCCCAGTATAAACTGTGCAGCTTCCAATGAAGTCAACATAATTTATTTTCAGCCAAGATTCTTGCAGCATCTCTAGCTGAAATCCTTTACTTTGATATTAAGTCTAGTGCACTGAAAAGAATAGCACTGTTTTTTTTAAGAAAAGAAAAAAGAAAAAAAAGACAAAACCCTCACCTGCAACCTCTCTGAGGTAATACATGATGGAACTGCAGGAACAGCGGTACTTAATTGAACCATAAATTAATGCCTCTGCTAGATGCACAACACTGCTACTATTCTGAAGTTAAATAGTCAAAAGATTGAGAGCAAGAAGGCAAAATAACTGTGTGACTTCATAATTTTGACTTTTATTCAGGGAAAAAAACCACAAACTGAACAATAATGCAGCTTAGGGAGTATGGAAAAGGAGGCTCCAAAACAAAACTACAAACAAAAAACTGTATGAGCCCAAAATGAAATCCTTAAAAAAAAAAAACAAAACAAAAAAACCAAAAAAAAAACCCAAACAAAAACCAACCAGTGAAGTCCAACTTCCCTCTCATACCAAACAAGCTAAATACCATCAATGGATCCTTTTGCTTTTTAAAAATTCTCCGGAATTAGGTGTTGTAGATAAATACGACAAACAAAACAGCCAGTTCAGGATAACACAAGTTCTACAGAATGCTAAAATGGTTTTTTTTGGTACACTATTATTTGTGTTGTATATTTGCCTTTATACTTTTTTCCTCCTGAAGAACAATCATCTAAGCTACTCGCCATTGCAAAATAATCATTTTTAGAGGATATCACAATATTCCCAAGACCAGAAAGCAGTATTTTTGGAAATAAATGTACTAATGGAATGAAAACAGTTTACCAGTCAATATGGACTGGAAGTACTTATAGAAACTTCAGAACTTTAGCAATCAATGCAGGAGAATACCAGTTCTAACTACCAGTTCTGCCTTTTTTATTATTATTTTGTTACATTTAGAAAAATACATACACATGGTTCCAGACAAAAGAAAGTCACTTAAAGGAAAGCCAGTTAAAAATTTTATGCAGATAGTTCTTCATTTTCATACAGCTACAGAGGGGAAATTTTACATCTCGGGGGGCAGAGCGGATGAGAGATTTTTGGGATAATACAAAAAAACAGACACACAAGTGTTACCATAGATTTTTGCACATTTGTAACCCTCATGATTAAAGGATCCAATCCTACAGAATTATGTGAGTGCTAATCTGTAAGTAATTTAATTTATTTTGACAAGACTAAAAATGTTACATACACAATAGTAAGTCTTAGCAAGATTAGGGCACAGTCTTTCTCCAGTTGACTAAAATGCAAGCCACATTGCCTTCATCTCCCCATTCCACATACAGATGTACAAATACATCCTAGGAGACAGGAGGCAATTGAGTAAACATCACTGATTGATTCTGAAAGACTATGCATTTCCTCCATTATAACTAACTTACAAGGATAAAAGGCAGAAGCTCCATGCTTTAAAGATATAACTATGCAAAACAGCTTATAAACTTCGTGTTGAGGGAAAATCTGGCCAGATCGAGCAGGCCGAGAAAGGCAAGGCAGCCACAGCGCCATGTCCCCATGTTCAGCTACAGTGAGGTTAAGCATGTAGTCCCACTGAGCACATGCACACAAAGCACACGCATATACCACACATACAATTATACACATGGCCAGCCACACAGATCAGACAGAGACACAGAAAGGGCCAGCAGCCTCATCCTGCTCTCCTCTGGCTGAGCAGCATGTAGGTCCACTGATGAGAAGGTTCCCTACATGCAGTGTGGGTCCCTCCGGCAGCTGGGCTCAGACACTTGGTCTGCCCAATAGCTGGTCGCTCAGTCCCAGTCTCCCCAGTTGCTGGTAGCTGGACATCGGAGCTCCCGAGGCCACAGGCACGCTCCATTGCCGGCACAGTCTCACTCAGGCACTTACAGGCACACAGAGCTGGCTAAGGCTCCCCTGGTCCCCCAGCAGCCAACCCCCGGTGGTCGCACCCACAGAGACCCACAACAGCGGGCCTCGCCACCCCGAGAGACACCCAGACCCGCAGTCTGTCTGGCAGCTGGCCGGTTCCCTCCTGGTCCCCTCACTCCTCCCACAGCCTTGTCCCCGGAGAGATGCACACACACCTGGCTCCCAGGCCACTTCACCAGCTGGTCTGGTTTTACCTTCGCTAGCCATCACACCCCCACCCGCACACCCACCGTCCCTCCAGTTGCTGGTGCCGGGGACACACAGGCCCCCACGACTCACGGTCCCACTCCAGCCACTGGAACGTACACCCGCTCACTCCGGTCTCCCCAGCCACTGCACCGCTGACGCGGGGTCCCTCCAAACTGTGGTGTGACCCCGGCGGCTGCACCCAGGCCCCGGGCATGGAGGGAGCCCTCGACGGGGAACAAGTGGCCAGGGCAGGTTGCGCTGACCCGGCACGGGGCAGGACCAGGCAAGCTTACTGACCAGCACACTAGGTGCACGTGATGGGCCCTTTTTTAACCCCTCCCCCCTCTCTTTTCCCCCACCCTTGTTCATCCCCAAATCACCTCACTCCGTCCCTTTCCCTGCCTTTGGTTCCTTACCTACACAACCCCTAATAAGCAGCCTTGTGCAAACCCAAAACGCTTGCATCCCATAGCACCCCCCACACCCCTGGTCAGCAACCACCCTCATCCCCAAATCACCTCACTCCGTCCCTTTCCCTGCCTTTGGTTCCTTACCTACACAACCCCCAATAAGTAGCCTTGTGCAACCCCAAAACGCTTGCATCCCATAGCGCCCCCCACACCCCTGGTCAGCAACCACCCTCAGCCCGAAAGCTGCTCCTGTGTTGATTCATCCTGATGGGTTTCACAGCTGGACACTGGAGCTGGGGCTCTGCTAGGACAGCCCTGGGAGGGTCCCCAGACAGGGTGTAACCCTCCTTTGAGTCCCTAACTTGGGGTACACCCTACTGCCTACCTTTCTGCTCTTGTGCTTTTCTGGGTTTGGGGAGACCAGGCCTTTAATGAGCTGTTGGCGCCTGTGAAGGGCCTGGGCACAGCTGGGGCAGGTTGCTATTCCGGTTCCTTCACCTGCCACTGCCTCTGCTCCCTCGTGGGCGTGCAGACCAGTTTTTATCACATAACCTAACACTACAGATTTTAATCAAACAGAAAATAAATATTAATATTAATCTTGCTGTAACTGTCTTCTACCCTGCCCTTAGCTTGAAAGAATTTGGGGGAAGGGAGGGTGTCATAGTTTAAAAACAGCACACGCCTAATGTCAGATCTTGACCTGAATTCCCATGTTCAAACTGGGTTGAAGAGTTCTCAGGGTTTCTATCTGAATAGTAGTAACTTTCCTAAATTTTAGGGAAAACATTCAGAAACTGTCTACTTAAATGAACTAAATCAATTAACTAACATCTCCTGTGCCAACGGTCTCTTCTATTTCACAGCTGTGTTTGAAAACAGAGATTCTTAAGCCCATAAAACCCCACCACAATTTTAGGGTGTGGTTCCACTTTATCGCTAAGCTAATGAAGCAATGTGTGCTCAGTGCTCCTGCTCCCCAGGACAGTTGATCCCATCTCCTCTGCTGTGACAGCGTTTGTGAGCCCGTAGCTTCAAGTGGAGTAGGTTCACCTTGCTAATTTTATGGAAAAGCCATTTGTTTTATTACAGATTAGGTTTCTGTCTCGCTGGCCAGCTTGATGGACTCACCCTACAAAGGGCAGCAGAATAGTGAGGCCAAGGAAAACACGAGCAAGTCTACTCACTCCAGCGATAGCCAGACTTTGGACTGAATTAACGCTATCTAAATGTATTAGCATTAGCTTACATAATCTTGTTCTCTTGTTATACAACAGAAACAGAAAGGTTTCCCAATTTACCCTGTTCAAGCTTTTTTTTTTTTTTTAATAATTTCTCCTTCTGTCCATTTTTAAGGTAATTATCTCCATCTCTTCATTCTCAACATTCCTTTTGAAACTCCCCCTAATTCTGTAATGTCCGCCTGTATGGCCAGTATTACAGACTTGAATAAAGCACATTTCTTTTTTCAAAGTAGTCTTTATCCTTTCCCTCAGTCCTCCTATAATCCTGCTTGCTTTCTGCGCAGAATGGAGAAAACATGCCAGTGATTAATGACAACACTGTACTAGAAGATCTCAAGTACCTCCACAAGTATTACAATACAAATAGAGTACACCCAAACTGCACCCCTATAAATGACCTGACAGGATTATAGCGGAAGAACAAACAGAAATCTTGTTTCTGTAATGACTTGTTTGAACGTGAAATCTGAACAGAGAGTCAAAAGCCCTGGTGGGCAAAGAACCCCTATAAATAAAGAAAAAAAAGAAGCCCCCAACCCCAAACTACTGCTACGGCATTAGACAGAGAGTCATTAAAGAAACACGTGAGCCTCGGACAATCACTTTTACCTTGCTGTGTATTACTTACTGAATGGTTTTATCTAATGTAACAAAGTAAAAAAGTTTCTTACAAATGCTACCCAAACCCAATACTGAATAATTTTCACTGGGTACAGAATTTCATTTTTCCTCCTATGCCAGGATACAAACAGGAAGAACTCCTGAAGTATATGAATATATAAAAAAGTATTAAAAAAGAAAAAACAAAAAACAAAAAACAAAAAAACCAAAAAAAAAACCCAAAAAACCCCACAGGCTTCCTCCCATGCAGGACCTGCCATGTGTCTGCCACTAGCTGAACACAGCTTAATTTACCTTGCCTTTTAAAGTCATTTAAAGAAGTGCTCAGGATATAATTATGCAGAATTAAAATAAACTAGACCTGAAACTTAATCTTCATCTATGTATGTAAACCATCAGCAAACTGTCAATGTGATCTCTGGTGGATCATTAGCCTTTATGATAGCATTCTTCAACAAATTCTCTCCAATGGCCAAACTGACTTTTTTTTTAAAAATAAAAACCCCACCTTTGTTTCCCATCAGTGATAACTATGTAACATTGTTTGCATCCACAAAAGAGCACAAAGCAGTTTAAAAGCAAATTTAGGAAGTAACAATAAACAGCTGTCACTTTAACAACTTTAAGATGATTTGTAGTATGCTGCTTTTAATTGGGACCGTAGTTAAAAGCAAGTGCATGTGCTTGAGAGAAAATACAATTATAAAAATGGTAATTAATACAATGGTGTCTTTTGGGACAAGAAAGAAAGCTCTAAAGATTATAAAAATGTTGTTGCTGCTAGCACATACTACAAAAAAAATAACACTTTAAACTACTAATTGTATTTCAGGGATTAAATATGCTACAACAGTAATTATCAATATCTAGATTCAATGGGGCAGAACTATAAATTCTGTTTATATGAGTAAGATATTTTGAATTAATAACTCATTCTAACAACTTTTCAAAATGTTACTATAGTCAACTTCGACGTGTGGCTGCAACAAGGTCTACTTACATTTAAACATAGCAGGTATTCAATGTTAGTGAGTAACTGTCCTGGCAAAGATGAAGTATTTATATTTGTATGTAAAGTTTTTATTTCTTTTTGCACATTTAAAGTGCTTATTCAAGAAAGATAAACAGGTTACACTTTCCGCAATAAAACATCTATTAGTTTTTACCTTGAAAGTGACAATTACACAGATTTATGATAAATTTAGAATTTCATTTTGTCTTGAAGACTAAGACTTCCCTTTTTTCCAAGCATTTTGTTTGTTCTTTTGTCTATATGATAAATTAAATTGCAAATCACCTCTGCCTGTGCAGGTTCACTTTGGCCCATTGAAAAAACATGCCAAAAAGTACACAGAAAATTATTTAATAAAAACAATTTACGAGTACATGAAAACCATACACCTGTATAAAGAGTCAGCTCCATTTACATGTACTCCAGATATGCCTTTTTTTTTTTTTTCCCCCCCTAACTGAAATCTTCACTTGCCTTCTAAAACACTGTCTGGCTTAAAAGTAGTATTCCTAGTATTTGCATTCATAATCTTGTTTGCATTTAAGCCCATAATCAACCATCTTGACTTCATGAGAAGCTACACAAGACAATCAACACATATATGCAACTGCTCAAATGAAACTCAAAAGAAAAATGACAAAACCCTCAGAATCAGCTCTTTTTCAAGAGCTTTCAGGAAGGGAAATTATGAGTGGATCTTTAGTCTTAAATTCTTCTGCACAATTATATAAAACTTTTGACATTTAACCAAAGCAATTTCAAAGCTCTGACTACAGAACCCCCAGGATGGATGGGTTTTTTTCCAAAAATCTTAGAAAGCAACTTAACTATAAGAATTTTAATTATTTTAAATACAGTTAAGTATTCTATTCCTATTTTTTTTAAGTATCAAATATGAACGTTAATAGATATCAAGCATTGGAAGGGGAGTTGACTTCTTCAGTTTACCTAAAATATTATTCTTCTCTATATTAACATCCAAACTAATAGCTAGACAGTCGAGAAAAAAATAGCACATATATCTTTGTACTACAAAGCAAAAAATCCCCAGTCTACAGGGACTTAGAAATATTCAAGAAAAAATGTAATATTATCACTACACAGTCTTCCTCATTCTTCTAATGTAACACATCTACTGTTATTAATAGTATTTCCACATCTCATCTTGTGTGTAGCATTAGACTGGCTAAGTGACTTATTAGTGCATACCAAGCACTTTGCTTAAGAAATTTCAATTCAGGACCCCACTCCCAAAAAAGACTTACTGTCTAAATAATCCAAAGGATATTATGGTCAGAAAATATAAAACAAAACAGGTAAAGAAAAATTATTTGCATACTGTATACTTAATGGAGGGGGAGGGGTAAATTGGTGGGCTTGTATGCAATATACTATCTCAATGTAGAATTTCCTGCAACACCAAACTTGCTTTACAAATTTGTTTCCATTTACACTAATACTTCTTTCCCCATTCCCACCCCAAAGTTCTTCTACTTTAAAATATTAAATACATAGACTGTTTTATAAGTGTGCCCCCCCCCGCCAAGTTTTCAGAGTTAAGAAATCAAAATAAAACAAACCCTAAATGAAGTTACACGGCATTAAAAGGAGACTATAAAAAGGACATTTATTATAGTTCTGCAGCTTAGTTCCTGCATGGTTGGGTTTTCTGCTTTGTTTTGGGGTGTTTTTTTCTTGTTCTTTGGTAAAAGACAGAATCAGACAATGTACTGGGCATGGCCATTTGCAACCATGGTAGTCTAAGGCCATGCAGAAAGCATACTGGGAGAAGGAAAAAAATTCCGACTGTGAAACCAAGCAGTTAACAGCTTAGCATTTCAGGCTGATTAAATAAACTTAGCTTGCAAGGCCAAAATGTGAAGAAGTCCTCAGTATTTCTCAGAAAATCAGTTCCTTCAGTGTTTTATTATGCTTTCCCACTACTGAAGATAAACAACAGAACCTCTGCTTTCTTACAGAGTAACAGTACATTTTAGTAAGAATTCACATTTCCTTACACAGACAAAATTGCATGCAGAATAGTTGCATGAGAGTATGTTCATCCACTTTTCTACTATCCACATAAGGAAGACAAGAAAAAAGAAAAGGTAATGTGAGTTGGGGGTTAATTTTTGTTGTTGTTGTTTTGTCTTAAAAAAAAAAAAAAGCTTGAATATTTTTCTCTGAGGTAATGCTTCCATTACATAATTTGTGTTTTCTTCTTATGATTTTAAAAAAAGGCTCTGGGAATTTTAATTGGTAAAAACCCTCTGATTACTTAATAAAGCATTTTTTAACTACAGGAATTTTTAGTTTGCCTTTTTTTCATATTGTTGAAGATCAGCTAGACTTTGCCAAGTTTAAATTACATAAGCTATGCAATCGATTCAGCTAAAAAACACTTTATGCATTTAGTGAACAATGCAACAGACGGTAAAAGAAAAGCAACCTTGACACCTCACAGTGTAGGGATACATAAAATTTTTTAAATATGAAGCAAAAGCCACTTACCTTCCAGTCTCATGAATTCCTAAAATGACACTAGATAATAGAACATATGGAGAGATGCTTATGATCTTTAGCAAGGGCTGAATCATCTTCATGTAGATGCTGTGAATAGCCCCTGTATGCACACTGACATCATCAGTAAAGACTTGGAGGCAGAGGATACTATGGTAACCATGCAATGTGCTGAGAGAGAGAAGCCTTTAATTGCTTTAACAACTTCCTGAGGCTTGTGCTACTGGGCTTCCATTTGCTCGGAAGGAAATGAAGGTTGTCATAGAGGCAACGAGTGTGACACCATACAGAAAAAAACCCACTGAATCCCGCACTTATTAATTGTGATATGACTTTTTAAATGACAAGTGTCATAGCCTGAATCCATTACTGAAATTTTCTGACATCTGCAAGCTCTGCCAGGAGTCACAGGTCAAGAAGTAATACTGTCAGGTAGCAATTTTATAAGCATTTGTATTTTGTTTTCTCTATTTGTACACGTTTATACCACCACACTGAGATGTTCTCTTCTTCCAAGTCACAGCAGAGTTTTAAGTATAGGGTGATCTTCTGTACCAGAGGGTCAAAGAACTGATCACAACAGAACCTGAAGTCCTAATACTAAGGCTCAGGTACAATATAAACTGGCATGCTGTAAAATGAGGTATTCATCCTAGTATCATGTCTCTTTCAATTTCAGTGACTATCTGCCAGTACATGACATGATGGACAAAGCTCAAGTAAATATTACCAGAGGTGACATGACACGGGCAATGGAGAGCTGAGTAATAATTTTTCACTAAGCTTTCCAGAAAACTGCAGTATTGTCTCTTCATTTTGCATACAAATAGCTCAGCTGGGGTTTATTTGTTTTTTTCAAAACCAAAGAATAACCACACAACTAACGACCCAATCAGAATTACACAAAACCAAAACGGAAGTATAGGGGCTGGAGGGGAAAAAGGACAAAAAACCCCTCCAAACCACATGGGCTTTAGTTTTTAGTTTCAACAAGTTTGGGGTTTTAATTCTTAAGGGCACGTGGGGGAGGAAATTGCTTTCTGTAGTTCTGGCTTTAACTATGATAGGGTTATTGTGAAATCAGTTTCACTGCTTTAACACAAATACGATACAAATTAGAGAACAATGATACAGACACTCCAGTTTGGAGTTCTCTGGTCACTCAAGTTCCCCTTACTGCTCATTTCCCCAGCTAAATGCTCTGCCCTGAGCAGTATGATCAATTAAGTTCTTCTTTTAGAAGTGTACTATTTCCCCAGAATCAATTATTTTATCTGTTGGGTTTGGTTCAAAGCTGCAAGTTAGAGTCTTGAAATCAATTTTATTTTTCTCTTAAAGGTCAGATTATTGGGTAATCTTTGACAGTTTCTACTCCAATCTAATCCTAACCTCCTTCTCCCCACAACTGTTAGATAAAAAAAAAAAAAAAACAAAACCAAACTACAAACCAAAAAAAATCTCAAACCAACCAAAAACCAAAGGTGGCTGTCAATGTCTCAATACATCAAATATTGCAAGAGTAATGCAACAGTGCTTTCATTAATTTCTATGATACTTGGAAATCTAAAAACTGCACTGGAAAACCCACTCCAGAGAAAAAAAAAAAAGGATGATTCATTACAAAAGTTCTTTAATGTCATAGCTGAGACAGCCAGTTCATACTCCGTATCTGTGGGAAAAGAACATAGCATACCACACTGAACTGTATGGCCAGCAACCTGACCTCCTTATGAACCAGTGTCATTCAGTATTGAGCACAAGGGGCTGATTAAAACATGCACAGCTCTGTTTAGACTGTGGCCTGCCAATGCAAAAATATCTATTTCTTTCTAAGGAAATCAGCATAGCCTCCTATGCAGGAGGCTGATGTCAGCTCCCTACCAACACACAGAGATTCTCAACACACACTGTCAGTTAGGATTACCCCAATTTGGAGTATCTAGAAGAGCTGCTCTAAACTGGTTGTTTAATGAATGTCTCTGTTTCAATTCTAACATCAATCAAACCCTTGTGAAGAAGCTGCCCTTTCCACAGTTAGGTTGAAAGCTCCGACCGTGAGATGGTAGATTAAGAAAGGCTACCGGGCCAACCACTTCCACAGTTAGTTGTCATTCAGCATAACAAATGTCACAGATTAAATTTTGCACCTTTTTTTTTTTTAAAAAAAAAAGCTCACTTTGTGGCCCCCTTCTCAAATACAAGTGCCAAATGCTTCAGATACTTCACACGCATGAGACTGCTTTTTATACCAAATTTACTGCACACACACCTCGTTTCAAACCCACCGATCTAAGGTACAAAGCAGCATATTGCTCTCCATCACAGTCTCTGTTGCTTTATGCATATAGTGCTATGCACACTTTAGGGAAAAAAAAAAGGTAGAGAACAGAAGTAGAAAACAGTTGGAGAATTGTCTTTATCATGAAGTTGTATATACAACTGAAGTAAATTCCCTTTAACTGCAGCAATGTAGAAAGCCATAACTACGCTTTTCTTTGTTGATTCTCTTTTCAGAGAAGCATTAGGTCCCTAAAGGACACGAACAGCACTCATCTATGTGGATGTATAGATACAAATAGCAGCTCAAAATACTAGCTCAACAAAAGCAGAAAATTATACCCACTCTATTCCCTCCAACTCCACTTTTAGAGATTGACATAACAAGCTAGTTAGCTCTTGTTAGGAATGCCAAAAGCCAAAAGGGCCACAGCAATATGAACAGTGAAACTTCTTCTAAAGCCAGGGTGTGAAAGATGCAAATGTGTTTACCATCTCCAATTCATTCTTAGGTTAATTATTAAGAAAATTAAAAAAAAAAAAAAAAACAACCAAAAACCCAAACCAAAATAAATCAGCCTGAAGTCAAATATAAAAACTTATTCTAATCTCTTGACTACAAAGTTGAAAATGTAGTTACAAAGTATGAAAATGAAAACACATACAATCTTAAATTACTAGATGACATGTATAGCTATTAAAGTGGCATTTATCCAAAAGATCTTTCCGACAATCTCCTTTCTGTTTTGAGAAGAGGAGGAACAGACAGTATCTGGCACATCTAGTAAATTACATCCATCCCCTCAGAGAATGTAATAATAAATAAATCCAATAAATGCATCACCTCAGAGGTCTTGATTTAGTAGCTAAGTGACTGTCTCAGTTTTTTTGACTAGAATCTCACATGAAAGTATTTCTCTGGGAAAATTCTACAACTTCCTTTTCCATCTCAAGCTAACTTACCCAACTGATTTAAAAACTAAATAAAAATAAAGGCTAGCTTGTTCATTGCTTGAACAGTAACTTAATTCGGTATGGAAGTTGATAGCGTCAGCCAAGAAGGTTTGTGTGTACAATGTCTCTTTTGGCATCCCCACAGAAACCCAGTCAATTTAGGTCAGATAGAAGTAACAGTAAGAAGGGGGGGGTGATGTGGAAAAAAAAAAAAAAAAAAGCCAAATGGCAATTTTGCATGCTTCTTAGAGTCTCCATTTGAGCTGAATAGAGTGTCACGTTATTTTTATGACTGTAGACAGGCACGAGGTTAGGATATCAGCATAGGTTAGAATGAGATTGCAAATAACGATGTGAGCACAGCACACAAATTCTCTCTTAAGATCAAGAAGTCAAGTACTAAAAAAATCAAGGTTGGTATGTAGAAGAACAATCTTGACTTCATTTTTGTGGACACGTGTCATCGTTTCCTCATATGCCTAAGCTTCTAAGACTATTAGACTAAGACTCCATAATCTTCCAAGAATCTCATTCCTACAGCAATAGAAAGAATTAAAGAGAGTAGCTCAAGCAATCACGACAGCATATTCTGAAGTCCTGTTCTTAATAAGAGACATTCCAAGACACTTACTCCCATCTTTTCTGCAGATCTCTTTCCCCCACCCACAATTTTTGCAAAAGAGACCAAGATTACAAACACAAAATTTACCACTGTTTACCCAGAACATTTTCAGCAACTTTTACTCCCCATCCATACTGAAATGTGGGCTTAAGGCATTTGAGTCAGTAACTGTTAAACAGGTAGGTACAGGACAAGCCACAAAAGGCACCAGCTTACAAAGTGATGAACATTTACCATATGTTAGAATATTACTGCAAATAATCAGATGATTATTTGCCAAAGCAGGAAATGATAAATTGGTATTACATACAAAAAATATACTATTAGTATGATGGAATGTAAGTGATTATGAATACCAAATTAAATTAGAAAACATTTTTAATTAGGGCATCATTGCAGTTTATTTCATATATGTACACCTGCAACTGAAAGGTTTCTAATTTTCTACAGTGATACATTGCCAAAACAGAGCTGCAATTCTTATCACCAACAACACTACTGGTAAAAAGGAGGAAAAGTACTCTCAAGCAGCAACTCCTTACTCTATGGTATCAATTCCTGAACTTGGTTCTATCACAGGACATACCTATGTAATACATAGCTGTTACAGGACAAGCAAAGTATTTTAATTACTTCATGTGGTTCTACTACCAAACCTATGCAAATCTGGCTCGTTTTTAGCACCAGTCCCACTTCAAGCATCTCATGGACTGGGTAGTCCTGGAAGACTTTCACAGAAGCAGCATTAATAGCAGAACGCTAGCAGATCTTTCTTTTTTCAGATGCTGGGGGAGGGGATCAACTTGTGCACGCATTTCTGGAATGACCACCACCACCAATTGCTTCAAGGACACTCTTCAAGGAAAGGAGAGGAAAAAGATTTTTTAAAAAAAACAACACAAAAAAAACCACCCCACACCAAAAAAACAACCCAAAGCAGCAGCACAACTCTGTTCTCAGCAGGCGATTCTGTCTTTCTCCAGCTACACAATTTTTTTCCCCTTAAGCACCTGAAACACATCCTATTCTTCTAAGTCTATGCATCCCTTTAATTAGAGTTCTGAACAGAACGCCTCCTGCCTGGACAAATTTGCTTTATGTAATGCACAGGGATTAACTACACAAATGAAAATCAGAAAGCGCCAGGACTGTATTACTGCTTCTAAAATTGTTATGGTGTAGCATATTTACAAACAGCATGTACCTAGGCACTTACATTGCTATGCTCGCATTTGAAAAATGTAAGAAGAAAGATGCTCAGTAGATCTTTCTTACAATTCAAGCCCAGCTCTGAAGATTAAGGTCTACATATAAACACTGTACCACAATAGCCAAATGCAATTAAAGCCTGTAAACATGCATCCTTGAAACACACAAGCAGGTTTTTCTGTAGAAAAAGACTTCCCGTAACTCTGATACATGTCTTTCAAAGGAACATCAGTGCACACAACAGTATCTGCTTATATTTTTAAGGGTGGAACAGCTCACATCAGCCTGTTTGAAGGCAATATATGATGTATTTGCCAAGTCTGCGGTCTCTACTGTTCAAACTTCATTCCATTTTACATTTCTGCATTTCAGACAAGAATTCCAAAGTAAAGATCAACCTCCCATCATCTAAAATTTTTAATCTTGCTGTATCCAACTGCTCCTCACAGAAACATAAGAGGTTTCAGTTGAATATGAAGAAAAACTTCTTTACTTTGAGGGTGACAGAGCACTGGAACAGGCTGCCCAGGGGGTGTGTGGAGTCTCCTTCTCTGGAGATATTCAAAGCCTGCCTGGATGATGTCCTGCATGCTCTAGGTGAACCTGCTTTAGCAGGAGGGTTGGACTAGATGATCTCCCAAGGTCCCTTCCAACCCCTGCCATTCTGCGATTCTGTGAAACACTGAGAAAGAAATACCTGTTAACCTCCTTCCACTTCCTTAGCTTTTGCACATGCACGTTCTATTATCAGGTACCTTCTGCAGCTCTGCTAATGGCATGACAACAGAGCTTTTCATTCAGTACTTACAGCAAAATTTCCTGCTTTGCCCTAAAATAGGGTTATCTCTCAGTCTCTGACTGCCACCATTTACTTACTCCTTTGCTGGCATGAGAGCTGACTAAACCGCACCAGAGGTCAGCTAAAT
This sequence comes from Nycticorax nycticorax, assembly GCA_023375905.1. NCBI lineage: Eukaryota > Metazoa > Chordata > Aves > Pelecaniformes > Ardeidae > Nycticorax > Nycticorax nycticorax. Next base: position 1,271,639 of record JAKFQP010000064.1, on the reverse strand, counting down.
GCTTGAGAGAACCAAATACCGATTCTGTTAAATTCCTCATTTCACTCCACTGTCCTGCAGTAACTTTAACAACACTTCCACTTCAAGGAGCACACCGAGTTCACTCTGCTCCCAAATCTCAGAAAGGTCTCAGTGACACATGCGTACCTTGTTTTCTTGAGTCAGAAGTTAATCTCCAGAAGAAGGACCTTTCCAGAATGACCATACTTTAAGATGACTCTAGCTTTTATCACAGCAAAATGAGTTATGAAAAGACCTCAGCCTGCTTATGGCACAAAAGTTAATTACTTGCCATAGATGTTCCCCACCTCAAACTCTACCACTATCAGACAAACAAAAGCCACTGTCTCAAATTAAGTGGCTTACTTTTCCAGATAAGCAACTCCCAACTGAACAGAAAAATGAGAAAATTTAGTATCGTGGCTTACAGCCTCTCTCCCGCACCCACGGAATGTCCAAGAGAGGGGCATGTTAGAATAATGAGAATATCTGAGTTTGTTTTCATGCTGAAGTGATTTACAGTATCACAGCACTTTACAACTCTCTGCACTGGATATTTTACAGGCGGAGTGTGTTATTTCTGTGTCTTCCAGTAGTTCCTGTCTAGCTTTCACAAAGAAATATAAAGGCAAATTTTGATCAAGGAATCTTTAATATTTAATTAGGACAAGAGAATGCCTTGCAGAACACCTGGTAAGCAAGCTGAGCAAGGCAAGCCGTGCTCCCTAAATTAGCTCAGATGAGACAGACTTTGCAGTTAAATGAGTGCCTTACGCTGCCAGTTGTTTTTCCATCTTGGCCCTACAGGTGAGCAAATACAGATTATGTTGGAAGGTTTATTTTTATTTAAAGATGACTCAAAGTGGCCAAATTTATTACAAGATGACAGACATGACTGATTTAGTCAACTAAAATAAAGGATTCGTACCACAGATAGTGAAGTGAGAGTTATAGCAATGATATTTGCAAAACAATCACAAGAGCAATATCTAGAGCTGTAATGTTTTCTCCAAGAAGGTTTCACACATAAACAAGAAAAGTACAGATATAAAAAGAAAACAGGACCCATTGACACTGCATCATGTTTTAACACTGATTTATTTCTTTGTCCTACGCATAATACACCTACGTAGGCAAAAGAATGAAAATCTGTAATTCCTTGCCAGAGTACAAAACATGTAGAAAATTGCTTTTGATGAGGATTTGTCATTTAAGTGGCACTTGCTTTGGCAGCGTGCAGAAAACAAAAAGTAAACAGAATCAGTGAAAAGATTTTCTTTAAAAGTAAATTGGAAAGATGGAGCACGCTAAAAGAAGCAGGACTCTAACTGGCCTTCAAGCAAAGCACCTTTTTGCTTATCTGCAGGTAAATCTATTAAAAGATCCCTTTAATGTATTACAACAGTAACTGACAAACTAGTCCTTGCCTCTCTCCTGCCTGAGCAGAGATAGAACTTCACAGAATATGCTCCCAATGATGAAAAGGAGGAGGATACTTCAGGCATTCCTTCAAGCAGCATGCACCACACTGACACCCAAATACCTCACCTGCAGAAAGTTTCAGCAGTTATATTTGAGAGCTGACACTGCTGTGTCAACACAGCACTTAAGGGAGGCCCAAAACCATGGGGCACCTCCTATGCAGCTCTTGGTCTACAAAATGAAGCTCTAGGAATATGAGAGATAGCAAAATGTGTTAAAATTTTAGCAAAACTGGAGAAAGAAAAGACAGTTTGACACAGCTCACAAGAACTTACAGAAGACAAACTGACGTAGAATTTGATATAAATGAAAAATGCACGTCAAAGTATCATCACAGTACGCTGCTACTACTTCTTCATATCCACAGTGCAGCATGATCACTTTGTATTTTACATGACATTCCAAGTTTCATTATACTACTAATCAGTAAGTTGTTTTTCTAAGTGTGGATACATGACAGGCTTCACTTCTAAAAGAAAGTTCTGGCTTGCAAATGATTTAATGAAAAGTCACAAAATTGGATATGCCAAGCCTAATCCTATCTGATATTGTGCGATTAAGCTGAAACAATCTAATTTTTCCCTAATCCTCCCTTGAAAGAAGGAAATAACTAGGGTATAGTTCATTGGAAGTTATAACTGTGTATATTTAAGATCTGCTACAGACACCTCAAAGATTAACAGCAAGGAAAAAAAAAACCCCACCTGACAGCTCATGCATAGCAAGGGAAATGGCCTTAGAGGATTCAGATATGCAAGACACTAGAATTGCTTTTAAGATGACAACTAGTCTGCTCCTTTACGAAGTCTGTGCTACCATCCTTTTTCGGAAAGCTGTGTTAAATCAAAGACAAAAATCCTGACTGTAATAATATTTGTTCTAATTGGGCTCAGAGGACATTCTTTGAGTACACACAAGCTCATGTTTGAAATGGAAGAGCAGGGAAGAAGCCAGTCAGTTATCTGTGTAAAAATGCAGCTGACAAGAGCTGCAGGGGTTGAAGTAACTACCCATCCACCTGCCTGGTGCATGTGCCTTGGCCTAAATACCGCATTTTCATTAAAAGCATATTCTTCTCTTGTGGATCAACACTAGATTCACACACAGAAAAGACTGCTCCAATGCAGACAGCTGACTGCAGCTGTACTCTCTCACATACTAGACAAAAGCTAACCGAGGGCAGGAGCTGATACTGCTAACAGCAGCAACAGCCACCACTGAAATAAATAAAACCCATTGAATTACTACATAAAATGCTTTACATAAACACAGAGGCAAACAATTACTTGAAGCAATCTCTTAGCCTCTTTTTATGTTAGAAAACGAGAGGAAATATCATACTAAGTATTGCCACATAATCGCATCCCTGGCACAGATACCAGGGAGAAACTCTGGAGCAAGGAAGACGTACCCTTGATCACGTCAGAGAACAATTAAGCCAACTGGACATACGTAAGTCCGTGGGCCCTGATGGGATGTGCGCATGAGTGCTGGGGGAGCTGGCTGACATCCCTGCAAGACCACTCTTGATAATCTTTGATCAATCATGGTGACCGGGAAAGGTGCTCAAGGATTGAAGGAATCGCCTGTGAGGGTGACCAAGCACTGGCACAAGTTGCCCAGTGAGGTTGTGGAGCCTCCATCCCTGGATATCACACAAGTGTCCCCAAAATGGATTATCCATATTATTTTTAACATCAGGTTTTGAATTTTCATTGATAGTCTTATTGGGTTTATGTGCCCAGGTGCTGGCAGCAGGGAGGCTGCAGGGGTGGCCTCTGTGAGGAGAGGCAAGGGCTGCCCCGTGCCAAACATGGCCAGTTCCAACAGACCCAGCGCAGGGTGCAGCTGAGCCCCTCAGCCAAGACGGTGGCATCTCTGGGAAAGCATATTTAGGAAAGGTGAAAATGCTGCACAGCAGAGAGTGAGAGCAAGGAGCGAGGAAAAACAGCGTGTGGAACAGCACTGCAAGACACCAAGGCCAGTGAACGAGAGGAGGAGGTGCTCCAGGCACTGGAGCAGGGATTCCCCTGCAACCCCTGAACAGCCCCACATCGGGGCAGATAACTACACTGCAGCCCACGGAGGACCCCATGCCAGAGCATGTGGAGATGCCCTGAAGGAAGTGGCAGCCCACGGAGAGCCCATCCTACTCCATATTTAATTGGCAACAAATTAAATTAATCTTCCCCAAGTTGAGCCTGTTTGCCATATCTGGTGAGTGATCTCCCAGTCTTTATCTTGACCCATGACCTGTTCCATGTTACTTTCTCTCCCTGTCCTGTTGAGGAAGAAGAGTGAGACAGCAGCAGGGTGCGGGTCTAGCAGCCAGCCAAGGTCAACCCACAACATACTCCATCAAGGTTTTAAAAGAAACAGGCCATACTCACAGTGAACGACTGACAGAACACACTTTGATTTCACTGAAGTAGTAATGCAGCTGTGAAATAAAGCAAGTCAGTTTTAGATGCAAGTATGCCAATCTAGACCCAACTGAAATTTCAATTTGCAGTGCAGAACAATGTCAGAAAGTGATGCCCTTGACAACTACTATTGATTCATAAAAAACCCCAAAAACCCCAACACCCCCAACATCAAATAAAACTAATAACCAGATATTGTAATGCTTGACAAAGACCCTACCTCAGAGACCAATTTCAAGCACATATTCTGTCAATTCATTACCAATAACTGAATATATATTTAATAACTGAAAAGAGATCATATATTAAATTTATATACACATACACTGTAACTCAAAAACTTTTCCTAAGCAATTACTACGGTTTTATGTAGGTCAAGTTGTCTTGACAGGGATGAAAGAAGATGGAGTGAGACACGGATGGAGATCTTCACGATTTGAACATCATCCAGAGAAAAGCTTACTGAAAATCACAGTAACTATAGGGAGACAGAGCCCTGTTGTGAACATAGAGCTTCTTAGCACTGACCAACAGAATAAATCTTACATATTACTAGAGAACATATTCCATTCTTTGGAAATATTTGTTCCTGAAACTATCTAATAAGAACACAAATTCAAAAGTACAGGTCCATCTGAATAAAAAAGTCTTCAATAGTGGCCTTCTAAATTTCAATAAAGCAGCAATTCCGTATTGATTTCCCCAACTTAGTTGCTCAAGAAAAAAGTACTCAGTACTAAATGAACGTACTGCATGACAGCAGTAAATCAAGTTCAAAAGAAGGCACAAAACTCATGAACTATAAACAGAATAGAAGTATGTAACAACAAAAGCTAAAGAAAACTAGCCAATTTTAGGAAAGCCAATTCTAGGTAAACAACTGTTCTGAATGAGTATTTTGAAGTTGTAACTATGAAGCTGAAAGTTATTTTTAAGTCTCAAAAACTGAAAGGGAAAAAAAAAAGAAGAAAATAAAAAGGTGTCAGAAATGTGGCTAACACATGAGATTATCCTCCAGTAATACTATTTGTTGATAAGCAAAAATGGGACTGGTAGAAAAAAAAAAATAAACCCAGAAGACTGCAAGTACCAACTGTAACAGCTCTAACATTCTCATACTTGTTGGCAGTATTGTCAAAATACCATTCCTCCCCTCCACCCAGACGTAAAAGGTTTTGACAAGGTCAGGTCACAGATCCAGTGATTTGAACTAAAAGCAGGGAAAATATCTTTCCTTTAATTTCCCCCCTCCCCCCACTTCCTTACCATTGTAACAGACAAGAAATGCCCACATTTGAAATCACAGATGCCTCACTAGAGCAATGGAGAAAGAAATTAATGAGAACAACTTTGAGGAAAATATGGTCTATGTTGAAAGTTGATTGGTTGAAGAAATTAAAAAATGAGACCAGCTAAACAGAGGGAGATACAAGATAGAGAAAAAGTCAGCCTGGGTAAGAACCAACAGGGAGGATGGGGATTTGGAGCCATGGGACAAGAATTAACAGGCAGCTCTACCCACAGCCAGAAGGGTCCATTAACTTGCTTCCAGAAAATCTTGGCAGTATCAAGAACTTCAATGACAAAGGTGGCTTTAATCCATGGTTATCCATTTTTCTGGCATATATATTTGTCCACGAAGATCACCAACAAACCTTAGTAACTACATACGGTATCTTACAGCTGGAACTGCCAACAGCCCAAGAAATATGAACCTTGAGAAACTTTCATGCTGTATTTCACAGTGAATACAAATTCTTCAAAAAGCACTTAAGTATAATGAGATAGTAATTTATAGTCTATTTTGCAACTCTATTTAGCACAAATGTGTCCAGTAAATGGATAGTCAGAACAGCATCTGAATAAAAGAGGTCAAACAGAGTAACTAAATAATGAGAACACTGTTTATAGCAGCAAAAACCTGCAAATTGCCTGAAGATGACAGAAAACTGCACTTATGCAAATAAAGAGAGTCGGATTTGAGATTAATTAAATCATTAATCCTTTTTGTTTGGAAGTCATTTTCAGAAAACACTTCAGCTTACCATTAGGAAAGTACTGTATTTGCAATATTTTATACAAGCCACCTTCAACATTTTGACATTGCTTCTATATTCATAAGAAAAATACTTAGTCTGCAGGTTCTGAAGCTTTTTTTGGTAAATTTTTTTTTGTTAAAGCTCATTTTCCAATGTGAGCCCATTTTAAAACTTTCTTGACACCACCTTATTCTTTCACTCCTTACTGTCATACAGGATGCTGAAAAAGGCAAAGATGTTAGGCTATGAAGCACTAGGAGGTAGGTCTCCTGAAACTAGTAAAATCAATGGAATATGCTTGTCCAAGGCCAGCTGCTTTTGATTCACAGTGTTAGGCTCTAACACGAGATACTACAGAACATTGCCAACCTCATCTAGAGGTTCCTTCCTCACGCAAAAACAATACTTCCAGCTCTCTGTGGGGAGTGTGACATGGTAACTGTAAAAGCCCCAGTGCAGATTTTCTAAGGTGCCTAAGCACCAATGCTGACTCGAGAGCACTTGCTTAATATTGCTACACTATGCTGAAGCTTTATTTCACTTTATCTTTGAGATATAACACCAGTGTCACAGTTCATACACTATTTTCCCAATTTTAATATTACACAATTCAAGTATCAGAGATGTCAATAAAGGAAGCACTTGTAATGAAAATTGACTTCCCTAAAGAGACAGAGTTGTACCAGGTCTGTTAGATCCATTTCCTACCTAGTTACTGTTTCTGGATCCAGGGCAAGGCTATTTCAAAAATAAATTGAAGTGGGGGGGGGACACAGATGGGGGGGGATGGGGGACACAGGGACAGGGGACAACAACATGGGACAACAACAACAACAACAACAACACCACCACCACAAAACCAGCTAGCAAAAGCAACTACCCTGAAATAAGAAAAAAGTAGCCAACAAAAAAATGCATATTCTACAAAAATATGTACTTTAACTACTGTATTAAAATACACTTTAAACAGAACTTACAGATTGAATGACAAAGTTTTCATGGGACACGCTTCTTTCAAAGCCCTGATAATCATTTAAATCCCATGTTAGCTTCAAAAAAGTTCACACAATCTTGATGACATACCTACTCAAAATACGCCACCAAACCTCCAGCTTCAGTGCACTCTCACTCTACAGTTAAGGGCACATCTCTAAGCATTGCACAGCTAACAAGTTTTATACTGACAGCAGTGCAAAGAAATCCTCTTTTAAAGTATGAGGGTATTTCCAGTAAAGCCAAAGATTAGTTACATAGGAATATTTATTTATGCTTAGACTCTTAAGTAAAAGTAACAAATAAAAGTTAATGTTTTAGGCATCTTCCTGAAGCTCAAGGCTGTAAAACACAATATGGTAAGAATAAAACATTCACATAATGAATCCACTGAGAATACCAGCAAGTTTTGTACTACTTTATTATCCAAAAAGTGAAAGAACTGATGATAGAAGCTAATTACTTACTCCCAAGCAGCAAAAACAGGATAAAAACAAACCTCAGTACAAGCAAGAGTATAGCCTTGGGAAGACCAAAGAATCAAACATTTCCACAGATCACAGATACTCTCTCATGATCAATCAGTGGTCTGAGACTAAACACAGACATCTGAGGTAAGCTACATCACTTCAAAACCAGTTTTCCAAAATAGATGGATTTTTATCAGTCAAAACCATGCTTGCAGTTCATTTCTGAACCAGCAGCTACTGCAAGCAATAGTCACAAGTAATCAAATGAACAGACAACTTCCTTCCTACATTAGCTAACTATGGAACACCTTTCTCAGCAGGTGAAAGGACTGTGAAGAAACAACACGGTATCAAAAAGAATCATTACTGCAATGCACAAACAAGACCCACAAGGTTATCACAATGGTAGAAATATATCCAACAAGATGATCTGACTTTTGCAAGCAGCCAAAAACCATTCCCAATTCCTTAACATGTTGCTAGCTCTGATGCCTAATAAAAATAAAAAAGGCTAAGTAAAAGACTAAGTATGCAGTTTTGCTTCCAGTTTGATTAGATTCAAAAGCCAACTAAAGCAAGCAGAAGAACTGAATTATCACCAATTTACTACACATGCTCACAATTTCCACTGATACATATCATGAGTGCAACAGTACACGAATCGATATAATGATACAGATAATGTAGTATCGCATTATCTACCTGTATTAGCCTCACACATCCTTAGGAAAAAAAAGACTAAGTATCACATGACACTGACACTGCTGTTAGAAGACCAACCTACAAATCAGAGATGTCTTTTGAAGGCCATGTAAAAATCATAATGGGTCTCTAAATGCAGCTCTGAATAATCCACACACCCCCAAAGCAAAATGAAGATTTGGTAGCTATTCACTTTGTTCAATTCAATTTCTTTTGAAGATGAAATGGATCACATTAGATAAAAGCAGTTTAAAAGAAGCAATGAGTATTCTATATCCTATGGGTATCAAACTTTTGAGGATAAAAGCAGAATATGGTCCAAAACTGAGGCAGGCAAATACAATGTCCTTTTTTTGTTTGATAACTCTTTGTAGAAAGGTAGGTGAGAAAGTTTCACTGCAACATATTCTTTTTCATGTTATCTGGTCATTACTGATCTTGTTTCGGGTCAGATATTGTCACAGCTTTATCAGCTTTTTCACCACACAACAGCAATATATACTCATGTGTACTTCTGCTTTCAAAAGTGGTATGACTATGAGCCTGAAAAAGACCTCTTTTTTTTATACCAAAAAGAAGCCTGCTCTGAAATGTTCTGTTTGCTATCTCGTCTTTAAACTCTGGCCCAACCATCTCAAATTCAACAAACCACGAGGTGTATTGGTAGCCCTGTGGAAGACATTGCATTTGAGGAGCTAGCGATCTTGGTCCAGCCACATCTGCTCTATCAGGCCTTGCACTCAAGACTTGGGAAGCCCATATGTTAGCATGGGCTGCTGCTGCAAGGGAATCTGCTGGAGTGCCCCATGCCAGCCTGAGCTCCATGCTGGTGGGTTTCATGAAAGAGACAACCCTACTGCTTGTCAGGGGAAGATAAATTGCATACACTCTGTGGACATATCCTCTGCAACAGAAAAAAGTTACCTAAAATGAGATGGTTTTGGTTTTACTCCAGTCCGGAGTCCCAAAAGACAAAATTGAAAGGAAACCACATTTATGGGAAAAATACAAACAAGTGAAAGGAAAAAACAGACCACAAAAAGAAATCAGGACAGTGGATAGACTGTTTACACCCTCTGCTCTCCCGTTCAGTGGGAAAAGGGAGAGTACACCAGGACCAATTAATTACCCCAGTCTAGTGCCTCACATACGAAACCCATATTGATTAACTAGATTTGGATCTTATTCTGCCAAAAGGCACAATGGGTGGCTGGGGTCCCATAGGGAGGTAAAAACCCTTATATTCCACTGACAGTACACCAGAGCAGTCATAACCATCAGCAGTTGATGGCTCTAATGGTTACAGGCCCAAGGTCACTGTAATTCACAGGGATCCACCCCTATATCTGAAAAATAAACTGATTCAAATGAATCCCTTGGGCAGTGGGGTAGAAGAACCTGCCTGTTAAAGCTCTGCTGTTACAGTTGGGTTCCTACCTGCCTTTTATGGCCAAAGTGTGGGTAGATAAAGTACACAAATATATTACTGGGTAACTTGCTGGCAGGCAAAACTTTCACAACAACAAGACAAATATTCATTTGGGGTTCATACCATCACCGTGGGAAAAGTGGTTACAGTTCCTGCTAATTTGGAGCCTCCCTTAAAATGGGTTGCATCCAAACCGTACAGGCTGCCCAGAGGCTACATAGAGATCACCCAGATGATTACAGCTATAAGAGGCTGGAGTTACTCAGAGAGCCCATTCTGCCCTTCAGCAGCCCCATCTGGTCAGTGAAAATGCCTGACAGCTCCCAGAGAATGACAGCTGGTTAATGATCGTGAAACAAGGCTGCTCCACACTCAGCTGTAGTGCCCGACACTGTCACTCTCCTCCAGCAAGCTGTATCTGAAGCTGTGGCATGTTGTGTGGGATCTAGCGAAGGCTTTCTTTGGGATTCCAGCTGGTAATGAACCACAATCTGGATGCTCGTGCTGGGGTCAGCAGTACACTTTCACGGTACTGCCCCGGAGGTATCCACACAGCCCCATGATTTGCCGTGGGCTGGTAGCCCAGCATTTGGGAAGATTTCACTACTTCCCCCACACTGCAAATTGCTCAGCTACGTTGATGATGTTATCCACATCGCTGGGGGGACCACCAGTGCCATTGAACAAGAAGTGGGAGAAGCAGTGAGTAACATTACTGAGACAATGCAAAATCAAGGTTTGGAAATTAACCCCAAGAAAATTCACAGAGCTGCCACAAAAGCAAAATTTGGAAGGACAATTTGGCAGAGACTTTGCAGAATGATGCCCGAAATGGCTAAACAGACCATATTTCATATGGCAGAAATGCAGAGCAAAGTAGAAACACAGAAGCCTTATTGGTCTTTGCGGGCTATGAAGGCAATTTATACCCTATTTGGCCCAGATATTAAGACTATTATAGTAAGGGACAAAAAAAAAAAAAAAAAAGTCAATTATTTCCAGAAGAAAAGGTAAGAGCCACCTTTGAACAAACAAAGCAAACAGTTTCCCAGGCAGTAGTTTTAGTCCAATAACTAGCCAATAAGGCTTTCAAGCTTGAACCCCTTGTATTGTCTGAGGACATGGCTTATGGGAGCCTTGGGCAGCAAGGGGACAGGTGGTACATACTGTTGGGCTTTTGGTCTCAGAGGTTGCCCCCATCAGCACAAAACTACAACAGCTTTGGGGTGCTTATTCAGCCCCAGCTGAAACAGAAAGAATCACCCAAGAGACCAAGCTTGCTGACAGCAGGGCTCCAAATTTTACAGTGGGTGCTGTCAAATTACTCCAGTCAGTAAATTGGGAAGGCGCAACAAACTAACACTGTGAAATGGAAATGGTGCACTTCTACGCTTACATCTCCCAGCCCCAACAAAGTAAAGTACCTTACAGGAGAAAACAGCACAAACTGGCCTGGGTGATGACAGTGTGCCTCCACCACCTGGTCTGCTTTCATCTTGGGCACAGCAGGCCCCCACCATATGAGCGATTAACCCAAGAACAGAAGCAGAATGTATATTTCACTGATAGGTCAGCAAGATAGGTGAAAGAAAAACTGCAATGGAAAGCAGCAGCCTTTGACACAGCTGGGCAAATCTTCCTGACCTACCAAGGGAAAGTGGGAGCAGCCAGTATGTCAAACTGATGGCTGCAGACATGGTGCTGGAAGAACCATCAGCTTCAGGAATCTTTATACTGACTCCTGGGAGGTATAAAAAGGTCTCACGCTGTGGTCTAGTAAATGACCTCTTCAGTGGCAGGATTTGTTGAACACTAGAGAGCAAGTGCAAAACCACTGCTCTCTGGGTAAGACATGTAGATTGCTACACACCCCATCATGGTAAGGAAAACAACATTATTGCTAAGTAGTTAGCTAAGGTATATATTTCTGCAATATCCCCCAATGAGGAACTGTTAGCTAAGTGGGCTCGCAAGAAGTCAGGTCATTTCAGGGATAGTTGCTATCTACAAATGGGGACAAAAATAGAGGCAATTTCTTGCTCCAGAGAGGCCATTCAAAATGCCTTTCGAGAATACCAGGTCTGCAAATTAACAGAAACAAGAAAACTGCTGCAACAGCCCTATGGAAAGACAGAGCACTGGATAGCCCCAGTCCACACCTCACAGACATTACATTGGGCCACTTCCAAAAAGCCAGGGTTTGCAATAAATACTTGTGATGGCAGATACAGATACAACCACCTGGTTGTATTGTCTACTTCCCATGCTGTCCAGAAGGCCACTATGAAAGACCTTCACTTTTTAAGCCAATGGCTAGGTAGTCCCACTTGTATTAAATCAGATAATGGTTGTCACTTCCAAGACAAATGGTCCAGCAGTGGGCTGGTGAAAACCAGATAGCATGGGCTTATCATATACCCCATCAGCCTTGTGGAGCCATTTAGTAGAGTTTTACCAAAACAACCAATTGCAAATTCTTCCACCCACACACACTTTGGTGGAATTGGCCATCAGTGCTCCCACAAGCAGGGCATAAATCTGAATAGCAGGGCCAGGAGCCCAAGGCTGCACCACTTACAAACTACTGTTAGGCCATCACCTTACAGCAATGCCCACCAGGTTCCTGTCTGAAACCAAAGAGGGGTGTATCTTGGCACTGGATGGACAGCCTTGTTCATACTGCCCCAGGCGCTGGGGGCTACATTCTTGATTTCAGAACACTCAGCTGATTCTCCTCAATATATTCTGCAACATGTATTTCATAAGAAGTTGTGTTTTCCACCTGTTTTGCAGGAGGTGGGCACGGGTCTCCTTCCTCCCCCAGAAGTCTCAGCACTGTGCTACCCACAGCAACATCTGTTGGCAACTGGCGGGTGACGGCAATGCTCAACATCCCACCTGCCCAGCCTATTTTTGGGGACAAGAGACACTCCAGTGGGAACTAAAAGGCCAGGTTTTGGGAGACGTCTGTGCTGGTCAACATCCGAGGATGTCAGGAAAGGAAGCCTTGGAAATGGGCATGTGTGGGAAGACCCCCAAGCCTTGATGACCCCTGCAGAGATTGCTTTATAACCACTGCTGTGTACTACTGACTCCTTACAGAGAGAAATGCAGATTACTCTAATCAGTAAGAGTTACTATCTTTCTCTCATACAAACTATAATGTTAAAACGTCTTTGGCATGATAGACTTACTAAGGTCCATTCCATAAAAGCAAGACTGTAATAACTGACCACAAATTGTGATTTATGGAAAATACAAAAGATAATTGACCTTCCTGAGTAAATTATATAGGCAATTTCTTACAAGAATTAGAAGATATTTTCACATAGATCGCTTTGTCAACTAACAATTTAAACCCACTTTAGATTATGAGATCACATCCTAAAGAAACACATTTTCAGGCCTGCAAAGCTGTTGTCAGCAAAAACAACTTAAAGCCACTGCTAGAGTTGGACCCTTACCGTGTAGCAGCAGGTGGACTTAGAACCCCCAGATAAGCTTTTTTCTTCTCTGTGACTCTCCGGAATAGCCATTTAACACACTGGTTTAGAGAACTGTTATTTTAACTAAACAGACATAGTCACCCAAGTACATGTATTTTACACAGTCTCTCGTACCATCCTGAGAGAGAAACTGGCGAAATATGGTCTAGAAAAACAGACAGTGAGGTGGACTGGCTGAACTGCCAGGCTCAAAGGGCTGCAGTGATCAGTGGCACAAAGTCCACCTGGAAGCCAATCACCAGCAGTGTGCCCCAGAAACCAATACTGGCTCCAGTCCTGTTCAACAGCTTCATTAATGATCCAGAGTCTACCCTCAGCAAGTTTGCAGAGGGCACCAAACTAGGAGGAGTGGCCAACATACCAGAGGGTCATGCAGCCATCCAGAGGAACCTCAACAGGCCAAAGAAAGGGGCCGACATGAACCTCATGAAGTTGAGCCAAGGGAAACATGAAGTTCTGCATCTAGGAATGGACAACCCCCACTAGTACAGCCTGGGGGCTGACCAGCTGGAAAGCAGTTCTGCAGTAAAGGTCCTGGTAGACAAGGTGAGCAAGATCCAGCAATGTGCACTCAAAGGCAGCCAGGGTCATCCTGGGCTGCTTGAGAAATAGCATCACCAGCAGGCTGAGAGAGGTGATCCTTCAGCTTCCAGTCAGCACTGGTGAGCCCATACCTGGAGTGCTGTGCCCAGTTCTGAGCAAACCAGTACAAGAGAGACATGGACATACTGGCACAAGTCCAAAAAAGGGCTACAAAGATGACTGAGGAACTAGAGCATCTGCTATATGAGGAGAGGTGGGATTATTTACAGTCTGAAGAGGAGGTGGCTTGCTGGTGAAGGGGTGGAACCTTATCAATACATATAAATATTAGGTTGATTGGCGCGGGGAGAAAGCAGAGAGTGACAGACTTTTCTCAGCAGTGCCCACAGGCACGACAAGAGGCAACGGGCATAAATTGAATCACAAGAAATTCTGTCTGAAGGAAAGAAAACATTTACTTATTATAAGGATGGTCAAACATGGGAAAAGGCTGCCCAGAGAAGCTGTGGGTCTCCATCCATGCAGGTACTCAAAACCTGACTGAACACAGTCCTGGGCAACCTGACCTAGCTGACCCTGCTTAATTAGGGGAGTGGGGTTATACTACATGATCTACAAAGGCTCCTTCCCATCTCAACCATCCTGTGATTCTGTATGGATCTCACAGGGAGAAATTCTGGTGAGACAGTCAAAGAAAAAAGAAAAAGGATTAGTATTTTTGCAGTCAAAAAGAAACAAAACCAGAAATCACTGTTCAATTAACAGTCTCATAACTGTCACATGTAATAAAAGCTATGGTATACGGGAATAGCTTTTATAGGAATAGGTAGGTACTCTAAAATTAGGTATCACAGAAAGTTCTTCTGAAAGGACTACTCTAAATTAACATACTTAAAAATTAATAATTTTGTGATCAAAATATATTAACACTGTTTCAATACAAACGTCAGTAAGCAAGCAGAAAGCAACAGCTATTTTAGTCAGGATGAAAAAGATGCATTAAAATCCACCAGAAATCCTTAATCTCTTCCATAATGAGATTGGGATTCTTAGTACCATGCAATCCAGCTCCTTAACTTGAGTTCAGGGTACAACATGCTTGCAAAATGAATTAAAACCAACTGAATTTAAGCAGTATGAATATAAATAATCCATGGAAAACCAAAGAATATCACATAGAAGTCTGCAACAGAGCACTACAGCTTTAAAATGAATGCTAGCTTTCATAATTTTTTTTCTTCTCTTTAAATGGACTGCTGTAAGCATGCGAGGCTGACTTGATCGGTTTTCAAGGTCCTTTTCTCCGCTCCTGAAAATAGCCAGTTTTAGGGCCCATGAACAAGGTTCAAGGAGAAAAGAACTCTATTAAAGTAAGCTGAATTGTAAAGCAAAATAATCACTGGTACTCCAGAATCATAAATGGTCCAAAAGGATTAAGCATTGTCATGGATAAAACACTGGACTACAACCAATTTCAGCACCTGAACAGATGTAAAAGTGTAGTTTCACATAGAGTTGACTCAAATGGGAAGGGCTACAAGGAAGAATCGTAGATGACAGATGGGTATCTGCTTCTAAAAGAAAAGGCTATGGCTTCCTGGAAAGTGGATGTGGATGAAAAAGGTAAGTATAATTGTGTATCACTGATGCTGGATTATGAATGCATGTTAATGAACCTCACAGAACAAAGCATCCAATTACACTCAATAATTATTGATGTAATCTTTTAAATACCTATTAACAAAGACATGAGAAGCAACACATTTGCCGCAACACAGCTTAAATATATGACTCATTCCAGTCTATCTTTCCTGTCTCCTTTTCTGTTCTACCTCACTTCATGTTAACTCTAATCTTCAATCTTCCAGTCTTTCACCTCAGTTTTTTTGTCAATAGTTCATACAAGCCCTTCTCCTATTCCAGCTCTCCAGTTCCTCACCCGATCCACATCCTTGACAGACCATCCCCAGACTTCACAGGCTTTCTCCCTCTCCTGGTTGTACACCCTTGTTGGGCACAGTCCCAACCTATCTACCAATGCCACATTTCTCTGCACATTGGCTTGCTTCTGCAGAGTTACCTTCATCTCAAGTCCTCCCCTTCTCCTCAGTTCACCTGCTTCTCATCTTCTCAGTCTTCTATTCTCTTCACAGCAAAGCAACACCTCAGCTGTGACAAAGAAGACTTCACAACCAATACTTAAAAATTTGTCAGCATTATAAGCTACAGACCTCAGAAACTTATTGTATCAGACAGCCTTTTTAAGTGTACAAGGCTGACCATCATCCTGTAGTTTACAAGTGTACCTTGGAGCTACTTCTACTTAACATCTACATACCTGGACATGAATTCATTTTAGTTTCACTGATGGTTCTTTTAATAATACAGAATCAAAGAGAAGGGGAAATTGAACAGATTCTGAAGTAAATTAGAGACAGAGGGAAATGAAAAATGGAGTGGCAGAAGAAATGAGGTATGAATTTACTTACATTATCTTGGAAGATTACACCATCTTTCTTTGATGAAATAGAAGATCCTTCCCCCAGACAAAAGAAAATGCAGTAGAGCTGGTCTGGGGAGGGGAATTCAGTATATTTTTAACATCATACTTCAACATGGAAAATTATTTGTTAAACTTGACAAAACTGGATTAGAAGATGTAAAAAAAAAATAAAGTAATCATTATGAGAGTGGTTAAACAAAGACAACTGCAACTAGCATTGAAACAAGAGTGAAGTGATTAGAGTTTCATTAACTAAGAGTGTCTCAAAAATTTGGCATATTTGCATAAAGGAAACTGGCACAAAATATAGGAGACAACCTATAGAATCTGCTGAAGCAGGAAGATCACAGTGCCATAAAAAAAGAAATGGATAATTTTGAGAATCAAAACAACAAAAGTATCTATTTTAATTCCTGCTTTTATGTCAAAAACTTCAGGACTTTCTGCTCTTAGCTATCAGTTTATCAGCTGGAAAGAACAGATGTATCAGGTGATTACATGATCACAGCTACTATGATGTACTGAAAATAACAAATAGTAACAATAAAAATCAATTATAAGGGGCATTCAGTAATTTCAACTTCTCTCCATTACAGATCTGCTTATACTAGTGTCACTGTCTTCATGTGCAACATCAAGTACAGTCCCAGTCACCATGTACAAGAAAGATGTCTTCAAAGTCCAGGTAGTAGGACAAAGGGCTACTGGAATCATAGAATACCTCCAGTTGGAAGGGACCCATAAGGGTCATCAAGCACAACTCCCTGCTCCTCGCAGGACTACCTAAAACTGAACCATATAACTAAGAGCATTGTCCAGATGCTCCTTGAACTCTGACAGGCTTGGTGCCATGACCACTTCCCTGGGGAGCCTGTTCCAGTGACCGACCACCCTCCCAGTGAATAATCTTTTCCTAATGTTCCCCTGATGCAGCCTCATTCCATCTCCTCATCTCCTGTCGCTGCTCACCAGAGAGGAGGAGATCAGCACCTCCCCTTCCACTGCCCCTTGTCAGAAAGGTGCAGGCCGCAAGGGGGCCACCCCTCAGCCTTCTCTTCTTCAAGCTCAACCCAACAAGCTCTTATTTTTCCCAGTATGTAATGAGACAAAGAAAGCCTGGATTGTTCCGCCTAGCAACACAAAATCTAAAAGTAAACACAATTGCTCTCTATAAATAAACGGAAGTATACACCAATCAAAGGGAAAGAACTAAGAATTAAGCTACTGAAGAATACTAAACAAGAACAAATGAGTATATGAAGGCCATGAATAACTTCGGATGGAAATTAGATGGACATTTTTGAAAAAAGCCAGAAAGGGTATGCTGTGGATTATAATTTTTAAGATGAATAATTGCTTTATCATATGGATTGAAAGACATTATTTACAGGCCTGGAACAGAACAAAAATGTACAACTAATGAAAGACTCATTTATATACCTGGGTGGAAGGGATAAAAGCCCTATAGTGATCCTATATGTTAATCTAGTCCTGTGCCTAAAAAAAAAGGGGGGGGGGGGGAGAGAAAAAAAAGAGCAAGAAAAGGAAAGAAAGGTTTTACAACTCTTAAGTTCCATGTAAATATTTCTTCATAATCCGTTTTTGTTCCCCACTATGAAAGACTAATAATCCCTTTTTGTTCCTAAGTATGAAAGACCTGAGGCGAACACTAACACAGAAGACTCTGAAAATGAATAGGCCACTTGCAACATCCAATGGGAGTGTCAGAAGCAAACTTTTTTTTAAGTTATTTAAGCCTTGATTAACCCTATACACTAGGGATCATCCCAGAGAGAGATGATTTTAAAACAGACTATAAACTTTTGCGATACTCTTCTTTGGTAGATATTTATATAGTAAATATAGTACTAGCGTATCACGAATGTACAACAGCGCAGATTAAAACAGCAGAGCAGGATTAAGAAGAATGGCACACCTGATGCAAAGAAAGACATCGAGTGGGGTTATAAAATCCAGGAAAGAATATTGGTAACAGAAACAAACTGGCAGGCACTGGTGGAGAGTGAGACTGTACTGTATACATGGAACTGCAAATATGTGATATGACTCAACATCACTCCGAGTATTCTTCATCAAAAGGGAACATAAACACAGCAAAGATCAAGCAACATCATCACCAGTCAAGAACAACCAAAGGGCATGATGAGGACTTGATACAATCCTGGCTAGACTGATGGGATACCCATCTGTCCTGGTCTTCATAAACGTAGGACTGCAAAAGCACGAGTAGGAAAGGATGAAAGAAATCTATGAGATAACAAATACGAGTTTCTGAAACTGGATTTGTCCAAAATAAAAGTCATGTTTCCTTCTATCCAGTGATCCGTTGTGAGCTGCTGCACTTTAAACTCTTTCACTTCATCTGGTTACACGTCCTGTTTGGCTGCTGCAGAACCCCGGGGTCTTAAAACAGACCATTCGCCAAGTGACATCTGTTGCATAAAACGTAGGAAGTTCATCACTGCAGCAGGAACAGCCTAGGTCATAACTGATTGTCTTTCCATTTCAACAAAACACACTTTTTTAGTTTGCACAAAATGGTGGATTCCTCTAATTAAGTATTTTGATTAATGGTAATATAATACATAATAATAATAATGGGTGGAGGGAGAGCAAGAAAACCCCTTACTGTAAAAAGTACAGTAAGTGCTCACAGCTCGTGGAGTGCTGTTACAACAGAGCTCTTCCAAGTAATGACTGCTAAGTGTCTTCCTTAGACAGAGGTCAGGCAGCTTGTTCCTATTAACTAAATCAGAAATGCTTGCTTTCTTTTGCCGTCTCTTCACATATAATCTGCACATATCCTTTTACAGGCTACTTTTACATTTCATTCACATTCTCAATAGAGAGATGAAAAAGAGAGTCTCTATGCAACTTGTGTTTCTCAAAAATAATAATTTAAAAAAAAAATCCAGATGCATACTGGAAGAACAGTAAGTTTCAAAAGCCAGCAATGAATTTTGCTTCCTATTCATACCTACACTACTTTTCCCTGTCAGTACTTGTTCTTTGCTCACATGGTCACAAGTTATATCTCATAATCTTACTTGATTTCATCTTATGCTTCCAGAAGTTTATCATAATCTTAATAAACAAAGCGCTCCACACTTTCATTCCCACATCACTCTAATAGCAAATTTACAAAACTGCATTGAAATATTTGTTTTAACACAAAATATAAAATAACCCATAAAAGTTAAAGAGATACTGAATCAAAATATTTTTCAAGTAAAACTTTTAGATCTTTCTGTAGGAACATGTTGAATCGGTATTTCAAAAATACTTTTAGTTTGATTCAACACCCCCTCCTCCCTTACCTTGGCCAACTGGAAGAAGCTGAATCTGAGTACAGGTAAGATTGACAGGACATTAGAAGAGAGTCCTCCACTTATCACAGAGAAATGAAGGGGGTTACTCATTAAGGAATATGTTGTAAATCCACACTGTCTTTCAGCACCCCAAAGCATTTCAATTTTATACCTTCTCACTGCCTTACAAAAA
>JAKFQP010000064.1:1239766-1250169 GCA_023375905.1 Nycticorax nycticorax | reverse complement strand
TGCACATCCGTGTTGGTGGTCCACAAGACAGCCTGAGAACTAACAGTGGTTTCAGTGTTACAGAAGGGCTTGGGACCCACCCCTTCATACACCAATTCTCACAGCACAAACTGTGAGAGGCTGAGACATGTAGCTAATGCATGAGAACTAATACGGGAGTTTTTAAAAGAACTAACAGAATGAGCAGTGGACATTTATAAAAAAGAAAAGAAAAAGCCACTCTCGGGGACTAAAGAGAAGGAACCATACCACCGCAGCTCGGAACAGCTGGAAGTCAAGACTTAACGCCAACGCTTGACTGCTTCCCACGGCTGGACGTCTGGAGGTGGAGGAACGACAGCCTCAGCAGAACGGCGCCCAAGTCCGAAGGGGCTCTGCCTCTCCCGCGTTCAGCCATCTTCCCCATCACCGCAGCGGGCGGCTGGGATTCCGCCCAGGCGCACCGCCCCCCAGCTGCCGCTCTCCCTTTAAGCCGGACCCCATGACAAGCGGGAGGAACCGGCCCCGGGACGGCCACCCCGGTCCCCCCCGCCCTCCGCCCGGCCCGAAGCCGGCCGCGCTTTCTCCCCCCCCCCGCCCCGTCCCCCCCGCGCCGTGCCGGCGGTGCGAGGGCTGGCAGCGCCGAGCGCCGCAGGAAACTTTGGCGGGCGGGGAGCGCGCCGTGCCTCGGCCGCCCCGCCGCCTCCCCGGGGAAGCCCGTCCCTCCCGGCTCCCTTAGGCGGGACACAAAGCGCCGGCGGGCGGAGCGGGGGCTCCGAGGGAGACCTCGACGCGCCCGCCTCGTCAGGCGGCGGCGGAGCTCTGCCGCCCCCGGGGCCGGGGCAGGCGGGACGGGGCTCCCCCCGCGCCCCCTCCCCGCGCCGCAGCCGCCGCAGTCCGCAGCCCGCCGGGGCACAGCCGGCCGCAGCAACCGGACAGCCGCGGCCCCCGGCGGCCTTGCCGCGGCCCTCGGGCAGCCTCCCCCCCGCGCCGCGGCCGGCAGCCCTCCCTCAGGCACCCGCGGGGAGGCGCCGCGCCCCGGGCAGCGCGGCCCGCCCGGCGGAGAGCGGCGCCGCGGCACGTGTGCCCGGGAAGGGGCAGCGCAGCTGAGGGAGGCTGAGCGCCCAGACGCCGGCCGGCGCCCGGGGTCCCTCCGCCCGGAGAGAGGACCGGGACCGGGACCGGCCCCCGCCGCGGGGCCGGCGCGAATCACCCCAACTCCAGCTCCCTCCTCCTCCTCCTCCTCCTCCTCCTCCCCCGCTCCGCAGCCCCCGCTAGCGCCAAGCACGCGGAACTCACGGGGGGAGCCGAGCTGCTCCGCGCTGCTGCCGGCGGCAGCGACACCGGGGGCTGCCGCGCGCCGTCGCCGCGACCCCCCTTCCTGCCGCCGCGCTGGCCCCGCCCCCGCGGGACCGCCCGCCCCGCGCCCCGCCCCCCGCCCGCCGCCCCGCCCCGCCCCGCCCCGCCCCGCCCGGCGCGGGGGACGAGGCGCCGCTCACGTCTGCCTGCGCATTTCCCCGGGGGAGGGGGCGCTCACGTCCCGGCAGCGGCCCGGCCCGGCCCGGCCCGGCTCGGCTCGGCTCGGGACGGGGCGAGGCGAGGCAAGGCAACGGCGCTCCCGGTCCGGCGGTGCTTGCCTCCGCCGAGCGGCGGGAGGACGCAGCGAGGGGTCCCCGGGTCAGCCTGGCGGGGCCCTGGCGCTGTGAGCCCAGCAGGGAGGGAACTAAACCGCCCCGTCCGCTGGCGGTGCGGGCGGGCTGGTCGGCCTGCCGGCCCTGCGAGCGGTGCCGGCCCCGCCGGGCCGCCGGCCCTGGCGCTGCCGCCCGGGGGAGAGTCGCAGCTCCTCCCGGAAGCCGGTGCTTTCTCCCGTGGGGGTCGGTGGGGGTGAGCGGGGATCCCCGCGGTGGGCCGGGGCACCCCGGTGTGTGCAGGGGGCGCCCGGCCCGCCGGCTGCCCTCGCTGTGGCCGCGCCTCGCGGGCGGGAGCCGGTGGGTCCGTGGGCTGTTGGTCCCGAGGCGGGACGCCCCCCCGTGCCGGGAGCGCGGCCGCCAGCTGTGGGGGACGCTCCGCAAAGCCCTCTCCCTCGGGAGGGAGGGGGGTTTGGAGCCGCTCCGCGGGGCCCCGGGGCGCGGGGTCTGTACGGCCTTCGCCGTGGGGAGCGGCAGCAGAGCCCGGCCCGCACTTCCAGCTCAGAGGAGTACAAACGCAGGCTTTTGTTAGGGGGAGACAGTTTGCCCCGTCTAGAGCCGGGGGAGTTTCGGTGGTGGAGCTGCGGCGGCTCGCGGGTAGCCCCCATGAGTTACCGCCTCCAGGTAAGGGGGAACCGGAGTAAGGTGACCTCGGAGTGGCGGGCGCCGAGAGCAGGACAGCCACGAAGAGTGCAAGTCAGAGGTGCCGGCTGGCGTTGGAAGCCTGCTGAGCTCCCATGTGCTTGAGTAAGAGGATGAGTTCGGTGGAATTCATAGCATATAAGAGCACGCTGGAGCTTGGGCGTGCCTTACCATGAGCTGTGTCTTATCGCAGGTACCCACTGTGTGTGAACATTGCTCAGCATCTGTGGCTGAACAGGAGACCTTTGAGAGATCCATCTGCCCAGGCCAGCTGGAAGAATTGGGACACAAATCTGTACTAATGTTCCAGGGGCACTGTAATGAAGCATTCGTTTGTTAAGTGGGACCGTCTAAATGCTGCTTTAAAATATAAAGATATATATGCTAAGACATGATTCTGCCACCTTCAGGTTAGAGTAGGACCTTGTTTTGTAAGCAGATCTGCTACATCTTTGTGAAAAGAAATTTGGGCAATTGGGCCTGCGGTGGATGTTTCAGTATTTGTATAAAGGCTAGATGTGTTATCACAGTGAAGGATTTTCCTTAGTCATATGAAATGCAAGATACACAGACTTCATGAATTAATTCTTCGAGAGCCTATTCACATTCCCCAAATTAAAGCACATCAGTGGATTTTTGGTTTGGTTTTAAATGCCCAGTCCTCCTTCTTCAGAAGGTGAAAACTTGCCTTTGTGGGGGTGTAGGACATGGCAAGCAATTAGTGATTAATGTGTCCCAAAGATGTTTTCATTCTTCGATGGCAGGAAATACTAAGCTCTTTGAACAGAACTGGTGACTTACTGGCTCCAGCTGATTTGCAGACTCAGGCCAGCATTTCTTCGTAGACCTCTTTGTCGTACCAAGTGCTCATGTAAGTTTGTGCCAGACTTCCCTCATTACTGATCTGGCTCATGAAGCTGAATACTGTAATTGCAAAGGCCTGGTCTAAGGATTTCAGACCTTACCCTGAGCAAAGCGTTTCAGTGGTGCTTTTGTGAAATGACAAGCTGATACACGCATCTGCTGCCTAGGCAGAGGAGCGTCCCAAGGGCCTGCCCCCACCTTCCCTTCCGGCTGGGATGGTGTGGCGTGCAGAAGAGTGCAGCTTCGCAGTCTTTCTCACTCACAGGGGGCTACATCCTCCTCTAGCAGCGTTTTCCAAGTAAAGAATTATGCAGATTCTTGAATTGGTGTAGATTAATTTATATTCTCAAAGCAATCTTCCTAAAGGAAAGTATGGAGAAGAATTTGGGGTAGGAGCTCAGAATAGCCCTTAGTGTGTGAATGTTCCCTGCAGTAGAAGGTCCTACTTTATGAGACTATTCAGGCCCTACAAAGCCAGTCCTTTTTGTAAGTGCAGAACATCTGACTTACAGGTATTAATAAAGGGAATCAAAGTATTTGAAAAAAAGAAAGAAAAAAGCGTTGAAGAATTACTTTATCAACGCTTTTGAAAGTAATTGGGAAATAGAGCAAACTTGGAGCCTACTAAGGATCTTTAAAGTTTTCTTTCTGGTTTTTAGAAGGTTTTTCTTCAAAATTAGAGAAAAGACACTAAAAACATAGGGTTTTGTGAATACTTTTGTATTCAAGTCATTAATTGGAGTAGAATCTGCCAAGTCTTCTATTTTTCATCAATAAGGCAATAAACCTTATTGGTAACATAAGTAAACTTAAGGCAATCTACCTTAGACTTCACATTTAATAGCTCTCTAAATAACTCTACTGTATTTACCTCCATTTGCTCATACTGCTTTCATTACTTTGAGTGTTGTTTGAATGCTTTTTGACTTTAATTTAACTTATATTACCCACCTGGTGATTTCTGTGCCAAGTGATTTCGTATTGCTTCACAAAGGCAATAAAAATGAGTAAATTAAAATGTGTTGTTTAACTTTTGTCTCTTCTTCTTCTGAAATCCAAGCCTAGACTTACAGTGCCCCTTTCTTTGAATATGAAATTTCCTAGCATAGAAAAATAAAATAACTTTTAAACTTATGCTATAGCCTCCTAGTGTGAAGTGCTAAGCTTCCTATAATACTGACTTCACTGAGCTGAAAAGGAATTTCTCATCTTGCATGACTGGGTATCTACATTTACTTTAATAACTTTCTGATTAAAAACCAAGTATTCTTAATGTTCTTTTTTCATAAAAGATCACTTATAATGTTTTGTGGGAAACAAAACAGTGTGGGGTTTTTTTAGCTTGCAGATCCTCTCTTTAAATCTACAGACTTCTGCATTAGGTCCCAATTCAGCAAGGACTTAAAAGCATTTGGAAATTAGGTACATGCTAAAGCAACTAAATTTAGACCTTTGATGTGAAAGTTATATCAAAAGATGTGTTTGGTCTGTGGTTACAGTCTCATGATAATGTACTTGGGCTTCCTTGTATGCAGGAATAAACTTAAAGCCCTGAGCTCTTGCATTGTGGCAAACATGTCCTGAAGATTTTCATTATCCATGTCTGAGCCATGCAGGCAGTCACCACCTGCCTTTATAGGTATGTGAGAAAGTATTGTTTGAATGTGTCCAAGAAGCTTTTGTGTCATGCAGTCCTCTTGCTTATACTTCCATAACACAGTAATATTGTTACTGGCAAACAGCTATAATAAATATTAAATCATAAAGGTCAGTAGCATATATCTTGATGAAGTATTTTAGATAGATACATTGATTGATTTCAGGCTTTGAGCTCTTTGCTTTGAGCACCATTTACTCTATTTTTTGCCACAAACGCTTACTTCCTTTTCCCCTCCTTTTTAGGCAAAACAAAATGCTACCCTTCCCTTTGTTGTCTAGCATGTATAAAAGCACAGACTGCATCAGACACTGGAGAGCTGCATGGAGATTTTACTTTGCAAATGGAGCAGCATGCTGGCAGCATAAAGGATGAAAGTCTTTGAAGAGCTCTTTTGAGGATAGAAATCAGCCCATGATCTCCTTCAGGCTGCAGTCTTATTCATCGTTATTTCCAAGATTTTTTTCAAACACTCACCAAGATAAATTCCATTTTAAAAAGTCCCAGTGAACTGGAAATACATTCTATAGATGCGTAACACAGCTATAGTTAATGCACTTTTTATACCTCAATATAATGCAAAAATACTACAAAACAAATACCTTTACACTGGAGGCTTAATTTTACCCAGGCAAACAGAAATATGTCACAAATCCAGTTACCTCAGCTAGCACCCTTAGCAAAACTTTAACTCCTGTGTGGAATAAATGGTCCCTGCAGACTGCAGATGAGGTAAGGTTTTTGGGGCACTGCTGCTTATATAATGCTTTTCCTGTGAACAGAAGATTTTCATCCCTAGCTCTGCCAGGCCAATACTTAAAGAATAAAACAATAAATCATATTAATGTTTTGAAGGCAAATTATTCATAACACTGTATTACCTGGAGTGATGCCATATTTTACAAACCATTGAGAATGGTTTCTAATAAGACATATTTTCAGAATAGAAAAAGTTTATTGTTCGGTCTGTCTCATCTATATGTGTGTTGCTATCCTACACGTACACTAGCCTTCGGATCTCAAAGTGTAAGAGAAAACTGACATGCCTGAATATATGTACGAGTGATTACTGGTGCCCCAGTGCAGGTAATTCAGTTAGTTGCCATTAATCTGAATGCGCCAATTCAAATAACCATCCTTGGAAAATTATCTACATTTCTCCTGAGGCTTTTTGCGTATCTTTAAATAACCTTACTCTTGCCCCTTTGCCCCTGGGATCTCTACATAGGTCTCACTGAAAGGTTGGGGTTTTTTTCATATACTTACTTTTTTTTTTCTTTTTTAATGTGAAAAAAATTGTCAGATGCCTATGGTAATAATGAAAGGAGACTTGCAATGAAAGTTAAGTAGATTTGAACTAGGCCTTAAACTCCATCTTTGAACTGTCTCCCAATAATTTGTTGTAGGAAAACAGTGGTTTGACATTAATTGTTTGCACTTAATTGCATTCAGCAGGGACTGGTGGTAGATCCCAGCTCACCACTAAATACTGCCATAATTACTGAGAAACCTGATGACTAAGCTGCAGATACGGTATCTAGTGGGATACCATCACTCTAAAAGGTTAATTTTTCATAATACAAGAATACTTGTGTACAGAAAGAGAAGGAACAGTAAACTTCAAAATGTTTTGAGAAAGTCTAGCAGTAGTTCTTTCTGCTTGTTGGAGGGTTGTGCTGCTGCTACTTTCTAAGTATTTAAGAAATACTTCCATTACTTGGTTTCAAGATAAAACTGCAAAATAGTCCCAGATTTCAGAAAACTAACCACAGGCACACTGAAAAGAAAGGACATCAGGTGGGTTTTTTGTTACAAACCTTGAAAGAAGAATAGCTGTAGACAGAGGAGATGAAAGAAGGTAAAGGGAGAAAAGTAGTGATGCCAAATTGTCCTTTGCATATACATCCCTAATTGGCTATACATATAAATGATTGTTTGCCTAGAACAAGACAAAATATGTTAGCAAAGTCTGCTGAACAAACAGTGAATGTTTAACTTTTAGAGGTCATTTATTCTATGCTAACACTGTTTTTTAAAGGTAAGTGTGGCCAGGAACACATGAACAGAGAGGCAATTCTTGAAGCCAGAGTAAATCGTGCTGTGGCAGCTGTGTATAAATAAGCAGATTTATGTTTTAAAGTGTGGGAAACAAACACTGAAAAGTAAGCAGTTGAAAAAGTGGCAACATTTAGCCATGATATATCTAGGGGTAAATTTGCCAGTGTTGTACCAGCCGCTCTTTTATGGGTTGAGTCATGCATCCACACCCTTTTAAAATCCAGATAGCTGGATTTGTCATAGGCTAACACATGGTGGGTTCCTTACAAGGAAATATCAAAATATCACAAATTTAATCAAAATATCACACAATTTAATATTCTGGACAAGGATGTAGCCTCAGAATGAAGACTGGGGGAGATTATTCAGCCACAAACACATAACATGACCAAGAGCGTATGTGCCACAACAAGCAGTGAGATGTGGGACGGATGCCAGCTCTAGCTTTGCTTCACTCAGTAAAATCAATCATCTGTTCAAAATTAATGAAAAAGAATGAAGTTCCGACACCAGTAAGAGAGACAGTAAAATAAATGAAATGCTTCTGTTTAATATTTACTTTGTACTTTAGGTTTATTACTGAGTATTTAAATACTGACTAACTGAGCAGTGTAAAGAAGATAAGGCATTTTCCCCCCATTTTTACCATGTTCTGCAGAATCCGGTAAACCCTTTCTCTAAGACTAAAAAAGATATCCAGCTGTGGGTATAGATAATCTGCGAAACTCACCATAGTATTGCACCTTTATTGAGCTACCAGTCAATAAGACCCTGGATTTTAAGAGAGGGAACTTTCAGTTGTTCAAGGAATTAGTGGAGGGGATCCCCTGGGAAATTGCCCTCAGGGGTACAGGAGCAGAACATAGCTAGCACCTGATGTTTTCCTTAGAGCACAAGAGTTTTCGATTCCCATGTGTAAGAGATCAGGCAAGAAAGGCAGGAGACCAGCATGGCTGAATGAGGACCTCCTCATCAAAGTAAAGTGTAAGAAAGAAATGCAAGGCAGTGGAACCTGGGACATATATCCTGGGAAGAATGCAGGGACAGTGCACAAATGTGTACAGGTGGGATCAGGAAAGATATTTGTCAGGTAATGTGAAGGATAATAAGAAGGTCTTCTATAGGTACACTGGTCAGAAAGGAAAATTAAAAAAAAAAGTACCTCTGTGAAAAACAAGACAGGAGAACAAGTGACAACTGACATGGAGAAGGCTGAGTTACTTCATTTTTCCGTCTCTTCTATGTCATGAACTGTTTTAGGAGGAACCTAGATGCTTCCTTTGCAGCCAGCCAAGTCAGTTTTGCTGATTGTATAGTGTTTCTTCTGAGGTATTGGAAGGTGTGCTGAGGATGGGTCTGGACTTCTCTGGATGTAGGAGGTACAATGATACCTGCTCAGAACCCCCAGGAAAACAGTAGAGGAGACAAAGCAAGACCAGTAGTCCTGAGTGCAAAGTTAGTGAAACATGCGAGTTGATCAGTAGAAGAGTTATGTGTGCTTAAACAGATCTTTTGGATCTTATGGAAGCAAGTGAGGGGAAGAAGAAAATACTTGTGGATGAAAACCGCTTTATACATTTTTCTTGCATTCAGGAGCCGATAGTTAAGGAGAGATTCAGTGAAACACCTAAGTAGCATCAGTGTCTGTCTTCTGATCAAAGTATGGTATGGCTGAAGCTTCTCTGTGTTCAGGTGATGCTGTAGTAATAATCTCCAGGTAGGAGGTCCCTTGGAAAGTAGTCTTACCACTGAACATGGCAACAGCACCCCAGGATGTTGGATAGAAAGTTGTGTCATGATCCATTAATTAAAGGGGGTAAAAAAGAAAAAAAAAAAAAAGTTGCACTATCCTTTTGAGAAGATTCCCATATCTGTATCCTTAAGTGTAAAGGTGGGCCTTCATATGGGCCTTCAGCCCTGATTCTGGCATATCAGCCTTGGAGAACTGAAAGGTGCAAGATGACTGCCTTTCTGTCCTCCCTTCCTTGTACTTCCTACAAGTTAAATTTAGAGGATTTCCTGCTCAGCATGTAGATATTTCAGGTCACCATTTCACTATAGATTTTTTAGGACACCTAACTCTTTCCCACATTATATATGGAGCCCAGGAGGCTAACCCTAATCCTTAGTTTTTAATTCTGCTAAGTGCTGCACTTAACTGCTAGGTCTTGTCCTAAACCTGTAAAATATTTCATTCGTACAAGTTATTTTCAGCCAGCCTTCCCTTACTTGAACTTTCCTTCATACCACAGATATAATCACAGTTTTAGGAAAGAAAATATTAGTTCTATTAAACCACAGTTTCTAAAAGTGGACCTCTTGTTTGGGATGGCAGAGTGACAAAACACTAACACAGTCCGTCTCTTTGTGAACTTTATACTGTAGATCATAAAATGAAGTAGCTACATTTCCATTAAACTCTATTAACAGCAGGGGTAGGGTTGCATAATTCAGACAACCTACCATTAAACTCTTTATTTTAACCATAGGGGAGAGGGCAGAGGGAAATACAGTGTACAAGGTTATTCTATTCATAAATGTGATTAGTGTGGCTACTAGTATGGCCTTTGTGTAAGAAATAAAAATGTTACGAGAGAGGTGTGGCCCATAGTATACAATATGTAGTCTTCACTGAATAAGAAAGCAAATACTCATTTTCTGAAGCAGCATTACTATTGATAAAATTGCTAATTAATTTCTCAAAAAAACCCAACCCAAACAAGCCAAAACCAGGTGAAACACTGTAAGAACGGAGAAGTCCTTTAACATTTCAGCAGAGATTATATTTGACGTCTTCTAAGTGGTCCCTAATGGGTGCCCACTTATTTTTTCACTAGAGTTCCAGAAGAGAAAATCTCCTGAAGAATTTGTGTCTGGGTTTTCTGTTTTATTACAATGTATTTTCCTTAAGGTGAAATAAGTGGTTCTGTTCACACATTGCAAAGTTTTGAAGTAAGCCTGGTCTCGCTCCCTGAAAATACACAAGTATTGCACTTGACATGTTAGGAATCCAGACTTATTTCTGCCCACAAGCCTTCCTAAAGACTCTTAAAATAGAGGAAGAGTTTGTGAAAATATAGCTGCTTTCAACACTACGAATGCGAATGAGAAGCCATGATTTTGCAGATAACTGTCCAGTTAGTTCCATGTCTTTGTCTCCTAGACTGTACTAATGCTGTCAGTGCCAGATTATGTTTATTTTTTGTAAAAAAAAATTGTTGTTATTTGCTTTTATGGAATTAAAAGTTGTTAAAAATGTGTCTTATTTCAATGGCATTGTTGTTCCTTGGAAGTTCCTTGGAACACTGTAAGCATTATCTTGTTAAAGAGAAGTGGAATGTCTCATATTTGTTCATGTCCCATAGCCAGTTCCTTTCATGAAAATAATTTGAAAAATCATTAATAGACCAATGAATATGCAGGATAAATGACAAGGTTTTACTAAAGCTTGGAAGGAGCTGAAGGGTGGCTGAGTCCACCTCAGACTTCCGTTAGCGGGTTATCCACAGGGTCAG
>JAKFQP010000064.1:1146723-1239675 GCA_023375905.1 Nycticorax nycticorax | reverse complement strand
CCCCCCCCCCCCCCCTCAGTTTTTGCTATGTCACTACAGGTATAACCATACTGGAGAATTTAATTCCAGAATCCTATTCCAAAATTATAGGTGAATTTGTGGGGTTATACTGCTGTGCTATATTGAATTTAAATTATCATTTTTACTTTCTCTGGAAATCAGCCGGACAGATTTCTTCAAGCATCTCTCTGATATCATGGGATGAAAACAGTCAGCAAAAAGAAAATCCATCAGGTTCCAAGTGCATTTTTAAACCATATTCTTCCCATATCTTTTGGTGTTTGTAACTGAAGTATTGAGCAGAGAGCCCTGATGTTATGTACATCCTACAGACACACCTGTCAATACAGCCTTTTTGACACAAAGTAGTATAAAGATAACAAAATTGTTAGCAGGAACAGTAATTCCTTGGTAAAATCTTAATGTCGTGGTTGTGAAAACTTTATTCAGGTAGGATTGTAGAGTGAAAGAGAACCCAGAAAGCCATTACACAGCCTCAGAGCAGGATCACTATGCCTAAAATGAATACTTTTTCATTTAAATACTTCTGAAGATTACAACCGGTATAGTTGCATACGTAAATAGTGTTCAAACCCCATGCTTTCATGCTCTGAATTTGTCAAAAATTTACAACTGATAAAGGGAACTGTAGTGATTTAGGATAATCTTCACCAGATAAAAACTGGCATAACTCCACTGATATTAATAGATGTATATCACAATCTACCAGAGGATGATTTGACCTGATATAGACAAAGAAAGAAAAACAAATATGAAATTTGAATACTCACAGGCAGCAGCTGGCAGAGGCCCAGACAAATAAAAATATAATTTTCAGTTCATTATATTGGCTTCTCTTCACTGAAGGGAAAAAATGAAACATGTAACTATTCCTTGAATAAATATGTGTACCCCAAATGGAGCAGAACATTGGCGTCCAGATTACTTGCTGGGGAGCCTTGTGCTGCATCCCAAGGTTCCCCTGTGATCACCTGGACTGGAGATCTGTCTCCAGTGTCACCCAATGGTAGATCTTACGTCAAGACAAGGATAATATATGGAAGTTGTGCACAAAGCTAAGCTTCTAGATCAAAAATCAGGGAGCAATTCCAGGTTGCTTATTATGTGGATTGCTGTAGAAACATAGAGCAATGAAAATTTAGGATTATTTAAAAAGCTGAATTAAGTTATCAAATTGCTAGCACAATGTCATAAAAAGATATAAAGTCTCAAAATCACATTATTTTTTAAGAGAAAAAAGAGAATTCTGCCATAATCTTTGTCAGTAGAGAAAAATGAACCTTTGAGAGATATTTTATAACTGCTTCTTATTTTCCAAGGTGTTTTCTTTTTAAATATAATTTTTCTATCTTTTCTTTCTGTTACCTTCAGCCTCAGACTTGAGGTCTCACTCTGAGACAATGTAGGCGATATATAGGAGAATTTCAAGCATCTTCATCTGCTAGTTAAAAAATTATTTATTTATTTATTTTCATTTATAAGAGAAGAGACTGAGTGAAACAGATTTTGTCATTCTTGTCATGCTGCTGAGCTGCAACACTACACAATTTCTAATATTCAGAGGCTTGACTGCCAGGGAAGGTTATGGAGCAGATCATCTTGAGAGCCATCATATGGCATGTTCAGGACAACCAGGTGATCAGGCCCAGTCAGCATGGGTTTATGAAAGGCAAATCCTGCTTGACTACCCTGATCTCTTTCTATGACAAGGTGACCCACTGAGTGGATGGGGGAAAGGCTGTGGATGTAGTGTGGATGTAGTGTACCTGGACTTTAGTAAAGCCTTTGACACTGTTTTCCACAACTTTCTCCTTGAGAAGCTGCTCATGGCTTGGACAGGCGTCATCTTCACTGGGTAAAGAACTGGCTGGATGGCCAGACCCAGAGAGTTGTGGTGAATGGAGTTAAATCCAGTTGGTGGCCAGTCACAAGTGGTGTTCCCCAGGGCTCAGTGTTGGGGCCAGTTCTGTTCAAAATCTTTTTCAGTGATCTGGATGAGGGGATCGTGTGCACCCTCAGTCAATTTGCACAGAATACCAAGTTGGGTGGGAGTGTTGATCTGCTTGACAGTAGGGAGGCTTTGCAGAGGGATCTGGACAGGCTGGATCAGTGGGCTGAGGCCAACTGTATGAAATTCAACAAGGCCAAGTGCTGGGTCCTGCACTTGGGCCACAACAACCCCATGCAATGCTACAGGTCTGGGGAGGAGTGGCTGGAAAGCTGCCTGGCAGAAAAGGACCTGGGGGTGCTGGTTGACAGCCGGCTCAACATGAGCCATCAGTGTGCCCTGGTGGCCATAAAGGCCAATGGCATCATGTCTTGTATCAGAAATGTGTGTGTGGCCAGCAGGAGTAGGGAAGTGATCGTCCCTTTGTACGTGGCACTGGTGAGGCCGCACCTTGAATACTGTGTTTGTTTTGGCCCCCTCACTACAAGAAGGACATTGAGGTGCTGGCACATGTCCAGAGAAGGGCAACAAAGCTGGTGAGGGGTCTGAAGCACAAGTCTTATGAGGAGCGGCTGAGGGAACTGGGGTTGTTTAGTCTGGAGAAAAGGAAGCTCAGGGGAGATCCTATTGCTCTCTATAACTACCTGAAAGGAGGTTGTAGTGAGGTGAGTGTCCATCTCTTCTCCCAAGTAACAAGCGATAGGATGAGAGGAAATGGTCTCAAGTTGTGTCAGGGGAAGTTTCGACTGGATATTAGGAAAAATTTCTTCACCTAAAGGGTTATCAAGGACTGGAGTAGACTGCACAGGGAAGTGGTTGAGTCCCCATCCCTGGAGATATTTAGAAAACATGTAGATGTGGCACTTAGAGACATGGTTTAGTGGTGGGCTTGGCAGTGGCAGGTTAATGGTTGGACTCGATGATCTGAAAGGTCTTTTCCAACCAAATGACTCTGTGATTCTATGACAAGAGGAAAAACTTTTCCTGGGGCAAAAAAATGAGCTACAGCAAACCTGCACTTCCCTTCTACCTGGACTGAGGCTTCTTCCAAAGGCCCTGAAGTTTGGCCCTATCAGCTGAAGTATGAAAGCAACATTAGTGATAAAGACCACTGCACAAAGACTGACCACCATTTCCAATTCTGTTTGCATGGCTAGAAATTATTATCTGCTGTTCAATATGCATACTTATATATGTATTTGGGAGGCTGAATTTTCTAGAAAAGAAGAGTCCAAAAAAAGACTGCAATACAAATTTATTAATCATTCCATTAACATTTTGGCTGACAATATACCAACAGGCAATGTTAAAACATGTTCAATTTATTTCATTTGTTTTGATTTTTTTTTTTTACATCTCAGGCTAGAAGCATACTGCTGTATCCTATATTGGTGTAGAACTGCAGTGTCAGAGCCTGAACATTATACATACTACTATATATATATATATATATATACACTTTCCTTTTTTTCATTCATAGGAGATAGCAGGTGAGGCACTAAGACAGCCCTTTGCACATTTTTGACCTTGGTTGAGGTTTTGATGTACTGAAAATCACATACCATGTTTCTAAAAGCAGGTTATCTGAATTTCTTTACTAATGAGCCAGAGAACAAGGATCCTGTGTTTGTCTCTGATGCCCAATACACAGTGGGCTCCTGCTCCTGATCCAAGTGTAAGGGTGATGGTTACAGCACATGGCCTCCCATTCAGCAACAGGCATATCTCCGTAATTAAATTGTCTGAATTGTGCAACCAGTAGTAGTGATTTTTCCTTAATGAAAAATCTTTTTTGGAAGTAAGGTTCTACTGGAAGTATAGTAGTCATACTTATTCACATGGACAAAATGCAGAATGGTCTTCTTCCTTCATAACATGATGCAGAACAGTGGGGCATGTTTGAAGATGTGTAAAATAACTTAATGTCACAGGTGTCTATCCACTGTACTCAAAATATATCACACCTCTGAACTTCATAAACTGAATCATAACCAGTGTTTTGGAGTGGTCTAATCTGTGTCTACAGGCTAAGAAAAAGAAAATGCTACTTAGAAAATATTTTCCTTTGCAACTGACTCTTCATAACATTTCATGCTAAAATGCGTTGCTAATTTTGGAGAATATTTGGAAAAATCATAGATTTTAGTATCCCCATAAAAGGCCTATGTTCATATTGGTACTAGCATTAGTGTTTGTACGAATCCTCGTCCAGGTTTTCCAGGGAAAGTTGATATGAAAGCTATATTCTGTAGCTACCTCTGAATGCTTGCAGCTTGTTTCAGCTTGTGGTTAGTCATATTGCCTCAAATCAACAGAATTTTGCCATAGCTGTTTTAACCAGTGATATATTTTATAGCTTAGTTATTATAATAGCACACAACTACCAGCTCAGGAGAATGTAGCAGGTCAGGAACAACACTACTGGTGTCAGTCTGTCTTGCAGATGTGCGCGCTGCGGGTTTTCTGTTGATGTAAAGCAGAAGAGAATATGAGGACGCATTTAAAATTGGCACTGGCATAGTAATGTGATTCTTGATGCTTTCGAAATTTGTATTGCAACTTAACAAACATTCTGTTAACACCGATTTAAAGGGCAATGTATTCTCAACTTTAATGTTATAATCACAAGGTTATTTGCCTTGGAATATATAAATACCCAGCAGATTTACTCATCTAGGATTTTGGTTCATTTAACAGATTAGGCAGTAGTTCAGTAATTATATCACATATTCTACTACATGGGGCTTCTACTTACATAAAATTTTAATTGTTTTTATTTCATATTTGTTTAGGAGACTTTTGTAGTAAGAAAATAACTTCAATAATCTAGAAAAATGTCTTGTGCAACAAACATTTAAGTAATTATGTCTCTGCTATATTGCTGGCGTGCTTATGCATGAAAAGTGACTGCACATCATAAAAATCCCTGATACCCTCTCAATCTCTGTGACTGAGAGCTAAATTCAACCTTGTCATTGAACCTACCCTGTGTAGAGTAACGCTGAAGAGCAAATTAATTGCTCGCTTCATCAGTCAAACAGACTTTCTCTTGGGGGGGCGTAGCCAATGATGGCAACAAAGCCAGAGCTAGTGGCCAAAATGAGAAAGTGTGCCCCCAAGAGCATTGCAAATTTCTCTCCACTGAGCAATCAGACATCTTTCTTCCTTTTGGAAACTGTCGGTGAGACTCATACTGGTACATTGCTTCCAGGGATCAGGCTTAGGCACATGCTGCTATGAACAAAGCACAGATCATTCAAAAGGGAAGAAAGGAGGGGAAGTAAAGGACACAAAGCATGAAGAATAGTAACACAGAAGTGAAGTTTTGATAAAAGGAATGGGAAATAGGTAGGAGTGCTTATGGCATAGGGATGAAATGGGGAATACAGTGTCAGCTGGCAGTCATGGCATGAGTTTATTCTCAAGGTTGTGGAGCTCGTGCTGTTTTGTTTTTCTCCGCTCCCTGCACATAAATGTGTAAAGCTGTTGTGCAGTGTCTCTGGTGTGACTAGACTTCAGTGCAGAGCTGCGTCACCCCAAGAGGAGGCTAAGGAAAAGATTGTATCACTGATGCCCAACGGGGAGACGTGACCCGGATGGTGAGCCTGCCCAGCCACTGGGGACAGGGACAAGGCCCCTCTCTGACCTCTGCAGGGATCATACCCTGGGGATTCTGACTTGCAGCACCACTTCCAGGAGGGGAGAGCAATGCTCTAGGGAGACCACGTTCATATTTTTATCTCTTTCCCTCTTCCCCCTCATCTTAACCTATTACAAAATAAATGACCTAAGAGAACAAAGCATTATAAGTGCCATTTTTTTTTAAGTGCAAGGGATTTGTGCAAGCTGTTTTGTTCATGTTTTAGATCCTGGATGAGATGATATTGGGATATTGAGAATATTGAAGGATAAGGGTTATTTCTTGTGATGGACATAGAAAATCAGGTGGATGAGATTTTCTACGGAAAGATTTCTGATGCTCTGCATCTCATTGTATATATCTGTGTGTGTGTATGAATCAATTGTACCTAAAGGAAAAACTTAAACAAAATTATTTAGTTGTGTCAATCATTCCAGGGTTGAAGGCTTCTCCTAACAACGTGCAATTGTGTATGCAGCCAAGTATGAAAGCAAAATATACATTCAGAGAATAAATTATATTCCTGTGTGTAGATGGAACATTAACTCTAAAACTAGTTAGCTGGCCAACAAAGTATGGCAATAGTGGATTTCACTGTCTCAGAATGGAGTTACTTTGTTAAATCATTTCATATAAGTCTACCTGCAGGCTTCATAAATTGGTGTCAAAAATCTCCCTTTTTGGTCCAACAGCATATATAGCTGTCCATAGTAATGCACTTTTGTCCAGCCAATATGCAGTCATGTACAGATGAGCAATTTTGGTTTGCATGACCCATCTTAGCTGTCTGGGTCAGAGGAAGCTTTTGCCTTTGGAACAGAGCAGAGAAAGAGGACTTTGAATGTGGGCAGACCTGTGCTAAAAAGATTATTTGACGGCTGTAGTCTTTTGTAGCCCATGGAAGCTGGATGCATCTTTAAGCCTCTTTTTTCTTTCAATTGCAGTTTGTGATATGTTAGAGCACTAACTGCTTAGCGCTCAAAGATCAGGAATCTGTTACTTTAAACAGAGGAGGC
Source organism: Nycticorax nycticorax (assembly GCA_023375905.1). Classification (NCBI taxonomy): domain Eukaryota; kingdom Metazoa; phylum Chordata; class Aves; order Pelecaniformes; family Ardeidae; genus Nycticorax; species Nycticorax nycticorax. The sequence continues at coordinate 1,233,050 of JAKFQP010000064.1, read as the reverse complement.
AAAATGAAATTTCATGCAGAAAGAGACTGAAAACCAAGGAAATGAGAAGTCAAATGGCTTTCCTAAGGTCATGCATCGTCTAGTACTACTGGTAGCATCCACAATTCCTGTATCTTTTAAATCTCACAGTAGTATCTTAGTCCCGGGGCCAATCATGCCTGCTGTTCCTGTCATGACTTACTACTTGCTCATAGAATTTCATGGCAAGCAATTCTAGCACCTTCATTTTCTGACCTTGTATTCAGTCCTGTCCTGTCCTAATTGATTCAGTCATCCCTTGAAATTACAGCTGTGGATGAAGCTGATGAACTAACCTTACAGTTGGCCCCTGCATTTTAATAATAATAACAGTAAAATCTTGCTTTGTTAGACTGACAGCTACCATTGTGAAAAAGATTTAAGGAGAATACAGCTGAACATTATGCTAGTTATAGATGCAATGTATATGATAATTCATCAAATGCTGCAAGGTCAGAGATAAGACTGATTTTTTCTTTTTATGACCTAGAATACTCTTAATTAGTCAGTTACAGGACAGTATTTTGCTCAGGCTTTAGCTACTTTCCTTTTCTTTCCCTGATATGCTGTAAACATCATGTCTATTCCCATATCCACAATTAAAATGAATTATTTTCTGAGAGAGTAAGTGGAACTAATACAGAGGCCTGTAGAAAGCCCATGCCACCACAGCTGAACAAAAATATTTAGCAGGAGGCCAGGTCTACAAAAGAAAAGCCTCCCCGGGGGTTCTTGCTTTATTCACAGCTTGAGTGACCTAAAAATAACGTATTACTGCATAGAATCACAGCTATATTATTCCCCATGTGGTTTTACCAACATTTCAAATGAAATTAAAGAAACCATTCCAAGTTCAGTTTTCCAAATCTGTTTTCCAGCTCATCTTTCCATCTTCTCTGACTTCTGCTTTATAATCTACCCTCATTTTTCCTGTTTAGTTAAGGAAATACTGCTTTATTCCCCACATGTCTGTCTTGATAATGAATATCAGCATTTTTCCTTACTTCCAAATCAGAAAGACAGTCTTCCAAACACCCCCTCTCCTGTAGCTCACTTCCAGAAATCCACAAGATTTGTCTAGGATCCAGATAAGAGTTCAGTATTTTCCTCATCTCTGAGAAGTAGCTGAAGAGAGGCCTGTAGAAAGCTTGAAACATATAAAGAGCATTTCAAAGGATCATTGGGGTTTATTATCGCATAGACTAGGTTTTTCTGGCCAGACATATTTTCTTCTATTTTCATTCTTAGGATTGTTTCACTTACTGAAAAGAACACAGCAAGATGAAGCTGTGCACCGTTTGTTAAAGGTCAAAATTATTTTATAGTAAATTAATCTCATGTAGATTTTCATGCTAGTCAGTTCTTTCTGGTTTATTTACTGCTACAGTGCTAATGGTAGGTAGAGAGAAGTATGTGTATGTGAATTAATATTCACAAGATTGTTTTTGACAATGTAGTCTCTTGTTTCCAATTGGCATTGTATAATGCTCATCAGTCAGTGTCAGGAACTGTATGTGTGGTGGCAGCATCTTCTGGAACATCAGTTGCCATATTTAGTTGCTGTACAGTATATGAAGGCTAGTCATCCTGTGTTAGGAAATGGCAAGGCTGCATCATTAGGTTGCAATAACATCCTCACTTGTACTAAGGTGTTGGTTATAAAAGGTTCTTATCAACATGTGTAACTAATGAAAAATATGTTTTTCAGAAGTCCAGAGTTACAAAAAAATGAGTAAGAGCTTCTAAAGCTTCTGTAGTGTTCACAGCTTTTCTCTCAATGCTGTTTGTGCATGTGGGTTTACTTCCTCTAAAAAGGGCTTGTAAGAGCTTAAAGAGGAAGGGTATAGACTTTTCTCCAAGATAGCAAAAAACCCCATTGGTTTCTGCCAAAATGCAAACCGTGCTTCTACAGAAGAAACAGAGGCAGCTTTGGACAAGACTGGTGGGGTAAGTTTTCAGATACTGCACAACAATCTCTGTCTGAATGAGTTGCCAAAAATAAGAAAATGCTCAAACTTGAAGGATATAGGGCAGCTATAGCTGTTTGTGTACTATGGACTTAGTATACTATATCAACTTGCCTTTCCTTCAGGTTACTTCCATTCCTATCTCCAGTGTTGCAAAGTGCTTCTTTTTGGGTAGGGGCAGGAAACACGGTAGCATTTCCCCCCTCAAAAACCCAGCTGCTGCTTGCACCAGAGTGAGGCATCAATCACCAGGAAAAAACCCACAGTGCAATAGCTAATAATGTTGATGTTTAAATAATCATCGCTAAGAATGTGCATTAATTCCTCATGGAGACAAATGAAATACATTGCCCCATTTCCTGCTAGTGTTCCACATTCATCCCTTACTTGGTTTTATTTGCAATCTGAATTGCTGCAATTTAGGAGAGGTGGGGGGAGAGAGAGAATGAAGATCAGACAGGAGACTGGAACACTAATTTCTTGTAAAATGCCTGTATAGCATATATTAACTGGATCAAAACTCAGCCTATTAGAAGCTGAAACATGAGCTGAGACCATGTATGGCTGAGCTGCCATTAAGTTTGACATTTCTAGCGCTGCCTGGAGTCAGTTAATTTGTGACTTGACACTCTGATTGCGTAGGTGTGGGTTAAAGGAGAGGAAGAGCAGTTAAAAAAAAAGGAAGAGGGGGATTGCAGGCAGTTACAGCACATCAAACTGATCAGCTTTTTCTTCAGGTGCTAAGTATGTAGAAATCTGCTAGAACCATTCATTGCACTGGTGTATGTGGAAATGAGGGACACATTACATGACTTTTCAGAGGCAGACTTTCAGTCTTGTGAAATTCTTTCTACCAATCCCTCCCTAATTTACAATACTCAGTTACTCTGTGTTACAACTCTAGAAAACAGAGCTGTACCTTTTCTCTTTGAAACACAAAGCCACAAGCACCTTCATCATTCCCCTGTTGTTTATTTAACTTACTGCACTTACAGTGTTTCCATTGCTGTTTTTTTTTTCTGAGACAGAAACGTACCTCTAACCTCTGTCTCAGCAGTATATAAGAGTTTCTGCATGCTATTAAAGAAGCTGAGCTTCTCTATTCCAGCCTCTTTCCCCATAACCACCGTTAGTTTCTATTAGTCTGCTTCTTTTTTTCTGGGCATATTAGTAGCTTATTCCACAGGTTGTCTTAAAAAAAATGCATTAAAACCAACTGCTATCAAAAGCTATCCTTTCATAAACTTCTCCGTGTAAGCTGAATCATATTCCTTCATAATTCAGTTCCAGGACAGTCCATGCAGGTTCAGGATTCACTCAGCCTCAGTATTATGTTGGATGCAGGTCTTCATTTGTGCTCAGGTACAAAGAATTTGTTTTTCCTTCTCCTGTTCTCAAACATTTAAACATCCATCCTAAATGCGTGTATTTTGGACTGCTTTATAAGGATAGACATTGGAATTGAAGAAGGCTGGTGACTAGATAAGTGATTCTGAATCCTTGAAAGCCGGTTTTCTTACACTCCTCTCACAATTGCTGTATTTTATGTAGGATGTTACGAACAGGCACAGAACCTGGAGGAGACAAGACACGTTGCAGAAACTTCATGCAAACTTGAGAAACATAGGAATCCTATTTGTAGGTGTTAGTAAGAGTTGCTTCAGTAAAGTCACACAGTAGGTTATAAGACTATATTAAATATTTCCCACTCCTACTAAACTGTAATCCAATTAAATGTTTCCCATATCTTGACACACTGTTTCCAGGGGAATGTGCTATTTGATACAGAAACATGTATTAGATGTCAGCTTTATAATATGCAGAAAGCAAATCTGGTATATATTAGAAATGATACACCAAAATATAGCAAGAACAGCAGAAATTTAGAACTTAAACATTAAACTAGTTGTTTGCAATATGAGAAGATAACTTACTACTAAAACCACTCCACACAATGCCATTTTCAAGACATAAAGCTGGTGACCAGCAAGGAATTTAACAGGATGTCTTCAACAATGTCACTCTGCTTTAGAAAAAAAACCATTTTAACACAAATATTCCAGCTTTTTTCTTCTCAGTGGCAGAGCAATCCCAGAAATTTGTAAGAAATCAAGCTCCCAATAAGCACAAAATGACTCATAAAGAAGAAAAGAAAGCACGTCCTTTTTGAAAGCATAAGCAAAAGATTTAAAAATCAGAAAAGTGTATTAAATACTGACTGGAAATAAACACAAGCAAGTTTTGAAGCTGAATCATAGCTGTGCTTAGTGAGAAGACTCAGGGATTCAGAGACTTTACAGCAGTTTTCTATTGAAAACTCATACATGCTCATTTTAGACCAAAAGAAGCTTCTAAACAGAAAAGATAAACATTCAATCGAGTTCACTACATTTTAAGGGTAGTGAATGAAGAAAACGAGCCTCTTTCACAAGCATGTGAGTCAGTGAAAGTGCAACGTCTAAGGCAGCTTGTTGCTCTTGTTCTCTCACTGTGTGTCCTCCTGTGTATGCCAACTATATACTAATTTTTTCAGATCTTGGTGTTTGTGTCATTTAAGCTCAGAGAAAACTGCTGTTATTTAGCCAATAAAAACATTAAAAAATTAGTTACTATGATTTTTATTATTAGCTCTTAAGATCCATCAACTCTTATCTAGAAATAAACAGTAAGTTCTGATATTTCCTTCCTTCATTCTTTCAAAGCTCTGGTTACAATCACTGTGATTTTCTTTGCAGGACAATTAAGACATCTGCAGGTCAAGCACAGCAACACAAATTCCTCTTAAAAACACAGACGTCAGTCTGAATCTCTTCCCTCGATCCCCTGTGTAATCAAAAGGGCATGAAGAACAAGCAGGACTAGAATTATCTGAGGTATTAATGATGCTATTGTTTTGTCTGCCCTGCCTCCTGGTGCAATACCTGTACCTGATGACGTGTCAGCAGAGTAGCTGTTCAGCCTCTCTCAGCCATGTAAGACAACCCTGTATGACACATACATAATGCGTTGTCATAGCTTTTTTTAATTTTAACTTTGAATCTGATACTTCTTTTCAAAAAATTCCCTTGATTTATACATACAAGTAGAGCAATAGTTTCTAAGAAAGGTTTTGGAGTGTTGCCTGTTGCAACTCTCAGATACTCTCAAAATATTTCAAAATGGATGCCTGTGGCTTACACAGCAGTAAAATCAACGTGTAGGAGAAGAGCAATCAATTCCTCCTGTGGAAAAAGTTATTTGCATGCATCCATTTGTACATAAGGCTGCCTGCTTTTTATGTTGGGCTGGAGTGAGAACAAACAGTGCACAGTACATGTACCTCTATATTAATGACGTGACCTTTGCTACCTTTTGAAATGTTATCCTGGAAAGATTTAATCAAAGGATTAAAGAAACCACTGGGCCGCTTCAAATTGTTACCGGACAGTTTATAAGCAGGAGATACTGTAACAGTGGCGGCATTCTTAAACACTTATTTTGCATCTCTCTTCACAGAGAAGCACAGAGGAGATCAGTTCAAGCCAGAGATCAGTTTACAAGTAATGGCAGAGAGTGAACTAGATCATGTACAGATTAGAGAACTGCTTCTTAAAAGCTTAGATCCACTTAATGCAGACAAAGCACGCTGCCCTGATGGCATGAAACTTTTAAGTCTTAGGGGTTACAAGCAAGGAAATAAGCAAAGCAGTAGCTGACTTTTTCTCTTGCTTTGGGATTTGAGGGATTGGAAAGTAGAGAAAACAGATCTCATTATTTTAATTGTGTAAAAAGAAAATGAAACATAACAATAAAAATTAACTTGAGTGATTTGTTTCATTTTGGGCAATTCCTGGGTACTATCTTAAGAAATCCAAAGGACAGGAGGTAAGGAGGGGAAACAGCTATCAAAAATCATGGAGACAAGTTTAACTTAAAACCCTGCTACACTGCTTTGAATGTGATAGAATACCTGCCAAGTATCTGGATATCAATGAGCATGATAGACTGCAGACAAGTAAAACCAAATCTGACTATTCAGATTTCCTACTTACTCAAGTGTAAGTGGATGTCCACCCTCTGTATGGCATCCGCATGGGCCCGTTAGCTGACATGCCAGCTGCTGGTCCTTTTTTGAGAGGTCATTCTGGTACCCATCATATGGGATCAAGAGTTTATGACATTATGCTGGCAGTGATGGGGAGGAAGTCTTTGGCAGGCAGGTCAATCAGCTTTTAACATTTTCAAAAATTGATTACAATGCAAAAATTAAGAATCTTAATGCTGACCTCCTTTGCATCAGAAAGGAGCAGATATTTGGATCTGTGGGTGAATGGGGCTGGTGCAGGCATAGGCCTCATCTCCCTGCAATCACAACATACTCGCAGCTGGTCTGACAGTTCGACTGGAGGTGTGGTACAAAGCAGAGAGCTAACTAGCCCGTCTATTTCAAAAGCATTTGGAGTCACAGGTGAATAAGTCATGAGGGAAAGCACATTTCTCACTAAGTGACCAGATTTTGCATGTGTGCATTCATACCCACTGTTATTATGTTCTCATTTTAATTTTATTGTTGCAATTGCATTCTCAATGTTTTGTTGTGATGCCTTGATGCTTTTCTGAAATTGAGGGGGAAATGACTCAGGAGTGCTATGAAAATATGAGTAGGTTTATTTCTATCCAGTACTTGATTCACTTCCAGGTAGTTCTGTTCATTTTCAGAACAGCAGGGAAAAAAACAATGCTCCAATTAATAATTTTTCAAAACTTGCAGTTTACACAAAACAGGTGGGTTTTTTTCTGAAGCTGTGACAATACCAGGAGAAATTATAAGAGAACTGTTAAGCTGTTCTGCATAAACCAGAAGCAAACAGATTTTATTTAAGAAGATGTAAGTATACAAAAATATGAAGAACGCAGTAATAGGTATGAACATACCATAGTTAATGGTAGTGGAGCATTTCACCTAGCTCCAGTATTTCTTTGTTTTAGACAATCCAGGGAAATATCCAAAGGCTGTATCTCTGGGTTGATGAAAGATGACATATTTGACTGGATCTTTAGGTCATCCACTTACTGTAGTCACAAAGGCTAATGCCCAAAATCATTCCAGATGGATGCTGAAGGAGGAACCTATTTTATATTTCAATCACAAAGTCCTAGATTTGTTCTGCATTGAGGCACCTAGCATAGACATATATGATTAAACCAACACACTGGGCCAAAACTAGCAAGACTACTTTTTTTTGTTAGCTTTCAGTTTTGCTTGCTTCTCTCACACACTTTTTCACTCCTCATCCTTCCACAGTCACATCTCTCTGATGTTTAGTGCCGGTCATGAGCAGAATGGGTTCACATTTCCCACATGTCCACATGGCTCTTGCTAGTGTATGCCAGCATGGCTGTCTTGAATGGTGTCATCTGGTATCCCATGAGATACATGCTGGAGGTCTCTCAAAGACCTGCAGCTCTGTCCTACCACTTTGCCTACTGCAGCAGAATGGTCAGGTTAATGAAACTGTTGAATAATTGTATATTAATGACTTGATTCAGGATGCTGAATAAGCCTCCTAAGAAGGAGGTGCAGTAATTTAGAAATATATTCTGCTATGTCCTGTTTCCTTTCTTATTTTCTTCCTTTCCTTGCATTGCTTTCCCTCATATTCCTTTTGCAATCTCATCATAAAAAGTTCACTGCAGGGTGATGGATTGAAATAGCCATATATGTTCACAGCTCTTTAAGCTTTCCTCAGCAACTGGAGTTCTTAAGATGCCATGCAAATGCAAAACATTAACTCCTGTTGATCCAGCTTCCTTCAGCAGATAATGTTTGTTGAATACATGAAAATCATTTGAATAATATACTGGTACTGAATGCAGTATCTTAATCCCTGATCTTGCAAAAAATGCTGTCTACACAGCCATATCTTATTACTGACAAGCTATACCACAGTATAAAGGGTAAAAGTGAAGGGTAGACCCCTTTATTCTGTGTGTGTGTATTGTGTGTTTTATGATGTCATGGGGAACATTCTCCTACATTGTCTCTTCATTTTTGCAATGCCTCATCCAATATATAGAAAGAGTTTGCTGTAGCCAAAAGCTACATCAGTGGAGATAGACGACTTCTTATTTTTGGCTTTCTTGCCTCTATGAGCAGGAGGCTGACTTCTTACGTTAAGGCACAACCTAGCTTTGGACAGCAACCTGAGTGTCACCAGGTCCTACAGGCTAGAGAAATGATTGACAGAGGCACAGATTATTAATAAAAATTCTGTTGGGAGATTTTCAACAATGTTTGAAGTCTGTTATTTCAAACATGAAATCTAGCTCTTTTTTGAATCTTATGCCTCCCATAGAAAACACTAAAGAAAAAAGAACATATTTCCAACTCATTCAATGTTTTTTAAGCAGTAAATGTAACTTGACCAAATTTAGTTACCCCTAAGAATAATAAGATTTTGAATTAATTACCTACATTCTGATAATTATTTTGTATTTACTGGGCAAAATTAAGAAGGGGTGGTGTTGATACCTGCAGTCCATAATTAATAAAGCAATATTCAGAAAAAAAAATCAGATGTACTGTTATACAATATTCACTTAGCTGCATTTTCCATTTCAGCAAGTAATACCACAGCTGGATAAAGCAGTTTGTGCCTCAGTAGAATAAACGAAAAGCTAAAATTGCATTCATAAGGAAAAGGCATAGGGGTAGGCACAGGTACGCATGCGCGCACACCCAGACACACACTCGTATCAGACGTATTACATTATTATCTGAAGGAATGAGACAAAATTGCAAAGCTGTCTTGAAGGGCGGCATCTAACCGGGTTAAGATATTTGATCTAGCTTTACTGTCTCTATCATGAGGAAACAAGGGTAAGCCACTGACTCTTGGCTTAATGAGATCTGTGTTCTAGGAGAAAGCCCAAAACACTATCTGGCAGCGTAGAAAAAGTCAACCGTGGTACTAGAGGAAACAGAGGATTGAATTTAAAGAGTTGAGACGGAGGACAAAGGAGGAAAAGACATGAGTGTTGCAGATGAGTGTATCAGCAGGACACTGACCACAAATTTAATTATTCTGCCAAATACTTTCAAAGGAATAATGAAAAATTAAATAATATTGCAGCAGACAGACACTGTAGTCACATTTCTCTTTGAATGAAATCAAATAATTTAAACCAAACCATTGAAAATAACCCTCAGTGGTTCAACTGTTCTTGAAACAACACTTTTTGTTTGCTGTTCCTGGCAGCCTCTGGCAGGTCAGTGCAGAAAATGCTGAATTCTGGCTGCCTTGCACAGAACCTTGCTTTCCAGTACGCATTGCACTGACAAAGGTTTCTATGTGGGAATGAAAGTCATTAGATGGAAGTTAAGACCTCATCAGTGGCTTATCTCTACAGTTTTTCTTCTGCTCAAGAAAAGGGATTGTGAAGTGTCAATACTTATGTAATACAAAATTGAACTTCTATTATTTAAACTAGAAAAAATAAAATAAAAAATATGGCTATACACTGAGGTGGAGATAAAGGAGAAGTGTGGGGATATGTAGAATGACCGTTTTTCCAGTTTTGTGGGGTTTGGAACAGGTGTTGCTGCAAGGCTGAGCTAGGCTTCACCAGTCCCCAAACCAGCCACTGAAGCCCAGTGCTCCCAGGAGATGGCAGAGCCCCAGGCTCAGGAGCAGTCACATTCCCACAGCAGAACATCCTAGCACATGCAAACAGCCCCAGGCTTGCTCAGACAATGGTGCAAGTGGATTTGTGCCTTTTCTGGGGAGAAGCCACAGAAATGAGCCACACTGGAAGGCAGAATTAATGAGAATGTGTGAAATCTGGTGATGTTTCCACTTTTGTAGAAATGAAACTTTCACAATTCCTGAAATGCTTTTATCTTGGTGCTATCTGTAATGTGGTGCACTTAGCCAATACATTTAAGGAAGGAGTGATGTTTTGTGGTAAAGGCACTGGACTAACTTGCCATTTCTAGCTCTACTAAAGACTTCCTGTGTGACCTTGAGCGGGAATTTTACTCATCCATTAAGGCTTGTCCTACATCTTCCAGGGGTATACTTTAGTTTGCAATACCAGAAGCAGAGCTTTGTGAAAGGCAATGTAAATGCAGTGGTCAGCAATTTATATTATTCCAGAATATTAAGTGGGTGATTTTATACAAAAAAGGGGAGAAACCGTCACTGTTTTTCTTGTTTGAAATCAGGAAAGTTTTGACAGGAACCGCTTTCCAAATTCATGGAACTGCTCCTTTCTCTTGCATGATTTGCCTTTTTTTTTCCTCTGGGGGAAGAGAAGGTGCTTTCTCACACAGCCTGCACTCAACAAACCTGCCTAGTTTAGTTCCTACAATAAGCTTACTTAGTAGAAGGAAGTGAAGAAAAAGAGCCCTTTGTCTTTTCAGTTTGGTGTGAAAACTATCAGAGAAAACTGCTGCTGTATGTAACCCATATACTGCAGTTGTTATCCAAGCTACTGCTTCACATTATAGAATGCACTTGAACTCATTGAGCCATATAAAGCAAATTTTAAAAATGCCAAATCTGTACTACAGGATCATCCCTGGAGGCAGAGGGGCTGACATTTGTGCTGCTGTGCTAGTGTTATCAGCCTAGGAAGAGGAATATATCCGGCATCACATTTAGACTGATAAATATGACGATAACAAGGAAAACAAATTCCTTAAGCATTGATAGCATGTGTTTACTGCTCCAAACCCATCATGACTGTCATGTCACATAAAGGAAGCAGAAACAGAAGAGTTGCAGGGAATAGGCTATGTAAGAAGATTAGACAAATGAAAGTCTGGCATCCAACTATCTCCTTCAGGACTACAAATTGTCCTCTTATCCATAGGATTCTTTTTCCCCTGCTTTAAATACATACTATATCACCTACAGCTACTGTAAAAGCCACCTGTATGCAAGAATAAATCACAGCAGTCCCAGTCTCTGCAGCACAAATCACAGTGGATTTCCTGATGTAGATCTGCAAATAAAAGAAGACTATGCTGATGTTTCTCCTTCCTGGCATTTAGAAAAACCAACAGCACAAATATGAACATTTAATGCTTGAAACAGAAAATCACTCAGCTGATGGAGAGACCAGGAACTAATGAAGCAGGAAAACTCCTAAGTGCAAACGAGTAGAGCTTCAGTGGCATTAGTTTGATAATTTTGCCCAACAGAGGCTATTATAGAGATACCTAATAGCAGATCTCTTCTTTGGGGGATATGCTAAGATTTCTATTATCCACCACATTTTTCAAGGGTCAGCAGTTTCAGGCTGAGATTTGCTTTTGATACTTTCAATTCAAGAGAGTACTTTTTTTTAGTCAGAAATTAGAAAACACAAAGGACCAGCAACCTTTGCCAACACCTGGTTCAAGAAACCATACAACCCCCGTTCAAATCCTGTTCAGGTATTAATAGTAGTAAGCACTTTGACAGTAATTTCCTCTGTCCAAAATATGGAATTGTTTCACAAAGATTAAGGGCAGCGTTTGTAAAAGCTTATCTGAAGGTGAATAATCAGGTAGCTAGCCTGCTGGGGACACAAATGGAGATTTTTCAAAGCAGGTGAATAGGTATGCTGTCATTGCACACATGCTTGCACTTGGGTATTCAATCTCAAGGAAGGATGAGATAACTGTAGTGCATACAGGCAGGTTAATTTATGTCTATATCTCTGATCTCCTAATTGTGGTCAAAGGTGTGGTGTGTAAGCCTTGTTAAAACGTGTGGGTTTTTTTGCTTTGTTTTTCTGAATGGCACAGAATCCTGGGTAAAAGAAGGTTGAGGTGGGTTTTTTTTCCCCCTCCTAACTTGTAATTCCTCTGCATGGTGATTTGTAGTGGCAGGTTTACAGCCTTCTCAGTCAGCTCCATCGAACACTTTGGAGTCCTGATGCTGTGGCTGGGCAGCTTGCTTCTCTTGTCTTGAGCTGAAATGTGTTGTCTAGCAACAGACAGCTCTCTTTGCCACGCTAGAAGAAATACGATGCTTATCTCACCTGTTGTCTGTTCCCCATTTTTCTACCTGCCAAAAAGAAAAAAAATTGGCTAAGTGTAGGAAAGTTTAGTAGAGAGTGCTTTATGTACTGAATTACAGCCACTGATGCAAGAATTTTAGCTGTGTTGGGACTACACACTTGTACAGTAACAATGTCAGTCATTCTGAAAGAAATGCTTTTTTTTACCAGAAGATGAAACCTTAGAAAGGAGTAGTCCATGACATAATTTAAACAAAACACTTTTCTTCCTATAATTAAGGTTTCTTTTCAGGAGTGATGCAAGTTTTGGTGGTAGTTATTCAGGGTAAAAACAGACGGACCATGTGGCTGTTGAAGAAAAACCTTGTGATGGCAGCTAGACAGGCAGCGAAACTGTCTCCATACAGAGTGAAAACACCCCCCTCCACACCCATCCCCCTCCAGATTTTAAAGGTCAATCAAAATATTACAAACATTTCTGTGTTCTGAGAAACTCAAATTTACACACTATAGTTAAGGAGGTATCTCCTAAAATATGGTTGTAAATTATTGTACTTTGCAACAGTTCTTTGTGGTTGACAAAATAATATCACGTTGTATCCACACCTGACAAAAAAGGCTGGCCTTGTTACTGAGTGCAGCGTAAGGAGAACTGTGATGAGGAGCCTGGCCTCTGACACCGTGGTAACGGTAACCACAATTCAATACTTCCTCAGGCCAGCAAGTGAAATAAATGAGCATTTAAATGTAATACCTAATGGACACTTGTCACTAAAAGAAAACCACTATGCAGGCCAGCATGACTGCTAATCCCCTCTCAAGCCTAGGGCAGCAGCGAGCATAAACCATCCCTAAGATGCTTTGGCATACTTTTGCAAAGTAACTGGAAGATCACATGTAATATCAGCTTCATCTAACCTCATCGCCTCCTCCCCTTAATGAGCAACAAATGAAAAAGGCTAAGATAACATTTACCATGTAATCACTTCCTAAATTTTAAATTAGAAATTAAAAACCCCACTGATTTCAGATTTTTGTTTTTACAAATTAAAAATTAACATTCTTCGTATCTTTAGAACTCAGTGCAGATATTTGTAGGCTGCTATCCAGCAAATTAGTTGTTACGTGAAATTTATAGGCAATTTCAATGCCTAAGTGTTTTGCAGGACCGCATACTTAGAATTTATCATTTTAATTAAATCTGTAAGCTCATTATTTCATATACACTTGAGTTTGAGTACTATGCATATATAGTACACTTAATATATATTTTTGACAACCTTATCTTTTTTAGCATCACAGTGGTTCTACTTCATAAACTGCATATTTTGCAGTAGATGCCTAACCTGATAAGACTTTAAATATTGCTTAGATAAGGACAACTCTGTCCTTGCGTACAACTGTATGACTCTAAAGTGGGTTTGTTTACTTTGATAGTCTTTAAATGCTAATTTCAAAATCTTTTTCTAAGCACAGCCGCTGTCTCAACAAATACAGTAGCATGACTAGTCTATGTATGAAAACTCCCATAGTAATAGTGAAAGAGCAAAAAATTAATAATGTAAAAAAGGGCTAAGCAAGATTTTCAAACATCAGTTCTGGACTTGATTTAATGAATTTCAGTGGAATAGATGGGTTCAGAAGTCTAGTTTATTCATTGGAAACATCCCCAGAGTGTAATGATAGGCAGAATACATTAATGGGTCTCTTCTACACTCTCCTAGTTTCCATCACAAATATACACCAGGAGCACACCAAGCTATTAAAAAAAAAGGGTATATTCGTGTAAGTGCTCTTCCAGGTCTGGCTGTTCTGAGTCTTGCCCTAGGTAGCATTTTATTTTGAAAGTCTAAATTAAAGTTAAAATTAGGCAAACCTATGCATAAGCCCAATGTTTGAAACCTCTTTGTCCCTATGCCCTGCTAAAGAGAGTCAGGTCAGCCTGGGGAACTTACTTATTTCCTTAATATATCATGTGTCTGAAGCTTGATAAAAGGGTGACTAGAGATATGATAGATAAAAGCACATGCTACTTTACACAGAAGTGAAAACTAAAATGTAGACTGAATTTCTTTGAAATTCTGTATTTTTATCCATGATGCTTACACTTTAACACAGTAGTGTGATAAGGAGAAAGACAACATCCACACTACATAAGAGAAGCAAAATATGTAGTATCCATCCATGCTGAGTGGCAAAGTGCCCACTGATACAAGATTCAGTTTGCACAGCGAACTGTATCACAGACAGTAAATAAGAAGCATATGCATTTTCATGGAGCTCCTGGCTAAAACTTCATCCAGAAGAGCAAGCCTTAAAGTAAATAGGCAAAGACAAATTAAACAGAAGAAAAAAAAATGTTACTCTGGCTTGGAACCAAATCCATGCAAAAGCCAAGAACAGCTTGAGAACCAATTTCATGCTAATAGGCAAATGCTAGTAAAGTATGATGTTTTATAAAGGGTTTTCAGTAGAGGTACTTTTATATACCTCAGTGGCTTTGTAAGATAAGTATTATTTATCCCCATGTCACAGACAATGCAAATGAAGGTCATTAAAATGTTTGTCCCAGGACATGTGGGATTAAAATAGCGTTGTTCTAATCCTTTCTCTCCAAGGCTGCTATTCTAGCTGTCTGTATGTTCTAGCTTACAAAGTTCTGGTCAGAACTAAGGTATTTTGTCTCCTGGGCATTACTGAAAAATTGATAAGTTTCTGTGTTGAATTCCCTATTTTTTGTTAAAGGCAATTCATGTCAGGAGTCTATTACCATGCCAGTTACTGCAGGCAGCTGTAAACCACCCATCTGGCATATGAGAATAATGAACCTGATACATATTCAGTGCATTTCACTGAGTCCTCTGGAAATCAGATGCACTTAAGGAGTAAATTAGGAGGCAAGAGGGATCTGGGAACACAGCTATGTGAGGCAGTATCCTGCCTTAAGTCTTTGCAGGAGCAGTGAAGCATAAGGAGAGGAAAAGCCAATCACTAGTACCTTCGGTGTGTCCCTTCCCTCCTTTGCAAATCAGCCTGCAGTGGTTCAAGGAACAAACAGAAGGAGCACATCCCTCATGAAAGGACAGACCAGGTCCACTCTTGAAAAAGCATGCAACTTGGCTTCTTTTTTACCCAAGACAGGCGCATTTGAAAGTCTGGTTACTACATGAAGGAACAGTTAAAAAGTTTCTCGCAGTTGCATCAATTAAGCTGAAACTCATCCTTCCTGCCCCTTTTCAGTTAATTCTAGTACAAAAGAGGAAGTACTTTCTAATATGCTCTTTTGTCTTTCCCCTTGGCCTGAAGATTAAGCACCTGTTGAAATGAAGACATAACTGCTAGATACCTATTTTGCAAAGCAAACAGGAAAAATGTTACACAACTAGAAGCTCTCTGGAAAAATGCTGAAACTGTCATGAGGTAAGGCCTGATACTCTGAGGCCACAGAACAGATTGCACACCAAAAACCTGTGAAAAATAATTCATCTCTTCTTATGCAGTTCTTGATTAATGTCCGTAATTGTTCATTAGCCTACTGTTGCACTAGTGACTTCCTCAAGGGCTCTTGACTTAGAAATACAGCAGATGGCAAGAAAATGCCCACCTGCTCTGTAGAATCAGTTAGAAACATAATATATTGCTTCTATAAGGACTCCCTTTGAAACAGAAAGAAATAATTTACAGTCATTTGTCAGTCATTTTTGAGTGCCTGCTCTACATCTTTTAGTGGTTGCAAATTATTGCCATACAAATTATTTCCTTTCCTTTATATGTTGAGATTGCAACAAGCAAGGTGATCAAAGAACATGAATACTTCTGGGCTAATGTCATAGCTTCAGAGTGGGTGTTTGATTCATAAACCTCATTTTATGTGTTAAGCAAAAGCATCCATCATAATTGCTACAGTTGTTTGCTGGGAAAGCATTTTGAAGTTCAGAAAAAACTTCCCTGCAGAGAATCAAGAGTGGTCCTACAGAAAATTAATTTTTTTTTTCCAAATATATGAATATTTAAAGTGCTAATGTCTATTATACTAAATAATTATTGAGAATAAAACAGTATAGAAAAATGTGATCATTTAACAGGAATAAGTTTTCACTTGAATCACTGAAAATTTAGCAAATATCAGAATTAGATTCTTTTTGGTATATTCACTGTGATGCTGTCTTTACTGACATGACAAGATTTACTTATGCACATGGAAAAATGGTGGAAAACAACAGATGTATTGTCAATTAGTGGTGGGAGTACAGATATTTGGCACTTAAATGGGTCTTTCTTTTCTTTCAAGTGTGAGACCTCTTAAATGAGAAAGGTGAATGAAACAAGTAACTTCATTTTCTTCAGAGGTCAAGCACAATATTTTTCTGTACCCAAATGTGACATTGCTAATGGCAGGACCTACTTTAAATAGGGATACAGTGGAAATCCTCTCAGATGTGGTCTAAGTTAAAACTATGTAAGGATAACAATAATTTTCCATCTGGTTGTCTGGGAGAAGGCAACTAAGGTCTCCTGGCAACGATAGCACCTCTGGGACAGGACTTTATGTAAAAAATGATCCCCGCATTGTGAAGAGGAGTTTCTACCCAACCAGTCTGAAGACCAGCCTTTCCACAGTTTGAGCTGTGTTGAGCTATTCAGTGACAGAAAAGGGGAATTTACAGGCATCTTTCAGTAATATGGGGCTAAATTATGCATATAGAGGACTCACTTTCTTCTAATATTTCAGGAACATAATTATTCTGTGGTACTTTGTCCACTGATATGTAAACTGCCGTCATTACAACAGCCTTTAAACAAAATTTTAGTTCATGAAATCTAGTATAATAATCCTACTAAATAGTTTAATTGATTGGCCATAAGTCATTTCTCATTTGATTTGTTGGAAATTTATTGTGTTTTATACATGTGCTTATATATTTAGTTTAGTTAATAAACTAATGAAATCTGTAGACATGTAAACGTGTTTGGGCTACTTGGGCTCAGTAGGAAAGGTCACTCTACACTGGAAGCCGGCAGGTCTGTTCTTATACATCATCCTGTAAATGGTCTAAAACAGGAACATCATTAGCTTTTGAATAGACAGTCCAAAACTTTCGTGCCTCTGGGTGCCTACCATCTAGCTGATAACTTTTCCCTAGTAATTTGTGTTCTCCAAACATTTCTAAAGCCTTTCTAAAGCTTTCTACTGCTGTCTCTATAAACATTATCTGGTCCTATTGGATTTCTTCAGTCACATCCCAAAAGTAGCCCTACTATCTTAGTGGAGGTTAATCATACTTACCGAGATGAGCTCATCTGCCTGCTTTTCTTTGGGAGTTAATTTATTCATTAAAAACCAGAACATCCACTGAAGAAGGTAGGAGTTGTTGCAAAAGCAAGGTTTGGATTATGGCTTGGATACTTTATTAAAATTCAGTGAAATGATTTGCTGAAAGCAAAATACTGGAACAATATTGTTTCAAACTTGAAACAGCCTCAGTGGTCCTCTGGCCCAAAGTAATGTGTTTATGTATTACACACAGAGTAAAGCTTAGCTCTACTAATAGTGCCATGAAAAGAAAATCCTGCTAAAATTAAACAATCAAAGAAGATAGGTGAGGTGTGACTTTATGTAGTAAACAGTGATTGAGGAAAGAAGAGAAAACAGCAGGACTCTGCATGAAGCAAATTAATTCATGCTGGAGTTTCACGCTCCTCAAGAAATTAAATTGCCCACTTCCTAATCAGCACAGCTCCCTGCCATGTCAATTCTTTGCTTCGTATTTCCTCTCCCATATTTAGTATAATTTGTTGTGTATGAAAGTCCCCTAATTTATGCTTTTACTATATTTTAAATATTTTTATTTTTCAATTATTCTACATGAGTGTGTTTCTTTGTATTACTCTCAGGAAATCACTGTACAGCTATGATTATTCCTTTTTCTTGCTGTTGAAAACATAACTTACTCTTGGCCCCTGCTTGCTTTATTTCTTCATTCTTTGCTTTCCATAAAAGGGAGGTATGAGACTATGCCACCACTGCATCTATGAAACACAATAATATTTCATATCTTTTGTGGGATAAACTTATTGAGTGTACTGTACGCTACTTGAAGAGTAAACCAAGACCAACTTTTAAACTAGATATAGAACTAAAATTCCATCAAGGACAGAATGTTAAAAGTAAAGACAGATATAGGTAATGAGCTAATATAAAAGACTAATTCTAAACGCTCCTTGTTTTTGAGTAAGTTTGGAGCTGAAAGATGAGTTCCAGATCTTAAATTAGCAACTCATTAATACACAAATATCGTGACTGGAGTCATGGAGTATTATTTTCCTTCATCCAGCTGAGTCTCTAAATCTGGCACCATGTTTGTCATCCATTCTTCTGAAATGGTAGCAGCAAATGCAGAGAAAATGTAAATACCCATTACATGCTGTAAAGGGAGTCTGGGATAAATCAGAGCATTTTGGAAACGGCATCGGCATTAGACTACAAGCTAAAATACAAGCTTTATTCTGTTCACAGTTCATTCACTTTGCTTTGTTATTAGGTATTCTTAAAGTAAACCTGTGATACATGCACTCAATTTCCTTGCATAAATAGTTATGATAATTTTTTGTTATTAATAATCCAAAACCTCTGTTAAATGAGGCAATATTTTGGCAGACTGGAACTTAAAAAGCAAAAGAGGTGGTTTTGCTATAACCTCATGTCCCAGAATCAGGCCCTGATTCAGGAAAGTACTTTAGCAAATGGCTAAGTATAAACATGTGCTTCAGTCTGTGCTTTTTTGATTAGGGATCAACTTAAGCATGTACTTAATGTGTTCTGTTGAGCTCGGGCCAAAGTTCTGTCCATGGGCTTTAAACCTTTATGCTGTTTTGAGGGTAGGAATACAACCCACATGCAGCAGAACTGCCAGGTATTGTGAGGTTTCCATTATTTCAAATGGATGTCATTTTTAGTTGGTACCTTGTGAGAAGGGCTCATCAGATTTATGTCTCTGAATACAAACCCTAGCATGATCTGGCCTTGAGCCCAGACACTAAGCTTCAGCTTAAAACCTGATTCAGATCTGACTCTGAACACCTCGTCAGCTCCTTGTGTAATACAGTATGGAAAGTGAATTATCTTGTAGCCTGGAGAGGTGGTTCATCAATACAAGGACGACATATGTTGTGGAGTATCACTGGAATGTATGGTATGGAAAAAAGAGGAATTGGTCCTTGGGATTTCCATCTATCCCTACCACTACATTCCTTTTAGCATTTTGTATTTCTGTTTTAAGGCTCAACATTGTTGTTGCGACAGGTATCTGAAAAGATTTAAAATGATCAGTAAAATTCTGATTTCATCATCTAGTCGTAGCTGAAGTTTCTAGACATCTATTCAAATTTTTGCTAATATATATATCTTGCTAAAGGCTGCCACAGTGTTTGCAGTTTGTTTTCAAATTAATCGCCTCAAGCCTTCTTTACAGGTAAGCTATTTTATAAATTTTTCCTTAGCTAGGAGAATTACCTTCACTTTTTTTTTTTCTTTCTGGAGAAGAATAAATGAAAAATTTGCATTCTAGCCTCTGCTTTCTACTTTATTCTTCTTTTGACAAGTTAACATGTGGACAGCTCCAAATCGCTGCATTCCTATTACTCGTGACATGCTGAGGATAACTTCAGCTAGCGTCTCCTTCTATTCTGACAAGTAAAAATCCAAAAAGGTCAGATGATAAGATTGGTATTTAACACAGTCACAATGAATTGACAGTGATTATGGAAGCTGCCTAGTCTCAGTTCTTTTTCCAGAGTAAGACACATGGTGCTCTCATTCACTCAGTGTTACATGTTCAGAAGTTGTGTATTCTATTTTGTAGCTCATGGACAAAATTCTTGACTATGTCTTTAAAACACAGATCCTGCCCATTCTGTGAGAAGGACTTTAAGCTTTTTACGGTGCTATCTCATATTAGCTCAAGTGGCAGAAGCCTTGATTCATGTTAAGAGTGCTTGTGACGCCCCATTGCCAAAAGACACTTTGGGCTATATTAAGGCCCTTCTCTGGTGTGTCAGCCCAAATGCTGTCCTCTGGAACACAATGCCTTTATATAAACTAATTAAAATTTCCAAACCTGTTATGCCAGTGAGATTTATAATGATAAGTCACTATACAAGATAACTTCAAGATCTATACATGAAATGCTGCCCTCTCCATGACAAAGTAATAGATGTGGTTTTAGATTACTTTGGCATTGTTTTTCTGTCTGCTATGTCATACAGGCATGCATGCCTAAGTAGAGGAACACAGTGGATGAACATATATTGTCAGCTGTGTATTGGATAAGTCAGAAATTTTATGAGGTTTGCTACCACTACTTACTGATTTAATTTAACAGTCTGGTGACCTGTCCATGCCATTTAATGCAGGTTTAGCACCCTATCATAATTTATCCACACAAGAAGAGAAATACACATTAAAAAAGAAAATAAGAGTGCCCCCAAATGTTTCACAATAAGTCAAGTTTACAAACTGACGAGAACACATTTAGTTTCTACATTATTAACAAAGGTTTAGATCAAGAGTATGACTATGAAATCCTGCATGGTTCCTGATAATAAAAGTTCATTTCAGCAAGTATAAAGAAATGCATGTGCTATCTCAGTGATCCAAAAATGCAATTGAACATTGTCATACCATCAGTCTCTGCAGCTTAGACAGGAGCATCTTGACATGACTTCCAACAAACATTGCTCAGAAATACTTTGAATTATCCTGTGACAGCAGTCTATGCCACTAGCTGTCTTTAACAATATACTAGAAATATTAGTGTGCCAGCTGCAGTGATTGGAAGTGCATCAGATGCAGTGCATAAAACCTTAGGAAAAGCAGGGGAGGCAGTACCATTCTTGGGTTAATTGCAAGCTTTGTGGCTGATTAAGAAGCATTATCTGAGGCATTTGCTCTCAGCCAATGGGTCAAAGTGCAATGCTGCATATAGAAAGACGTGACTACAAAGCAAGCCTCTGTTGGTGAGGTATTTTAGTGTAAGTATCACAAAATTTGACACTGGATTTTTGATGCCATCTTCCATGTCTTAATAAGAAAATTTCTGAAGGACACCCATCTCAGATATCTCTATATCTGTCTGCAGTATCGGCAGGATGGCATCAGGCAAAAGTGTAAAATAGAGAAAAATAATGATCTTTAATTTTGTATAGAAATTGAGTTGTTTTCCCCAAAATGTACATAACTAGATTACATTTGATTTTGAGAAAATATCTGACTTAACTTTCAGTAAAACAAGCTGTCCGTTCAAAAACAATAAAAAAGACAATAAAAAGATAACTTCATGTTTTCTATCTGCATTGTAATATTTTTCACTATTTGCTTTTTTGTTTCATTGAAAGCACTTTTACTTTGGAAAATTTTGCTGTTGTACCAAGGGACATTGCAATAATGTGTTATGTCCCTGAAGTGGCTGCATTTCTGTAGAGAGTAAGCAATCCCTGAATAATGCACATTACTTTCAGTCATAGGAAATATAAAATATAGGCAATGCTATTATTACTCGTGCTTTGACACAGGCTGTCCTGAGTGATACGCTTTTGTTGCTTTAAAGTAGATCTCCAGAAATTGTACTGATAAAATGCTTTCTTTTATTTTATTTTGCACATGCTTATTCTTGCGCTAGAATGAATCACTGAAGCTGATGTTTTGTCTCTTAGTCATTCAATGGACTCATTTCTTTGTTATGCAGAAGCAAATGTGGAACTCTTCCAGGAAATCAGAAGAAAAAATAGATTCCATTTTAAAATAATTAGGCTAATTTTACAATGACTTGACTTCATGAATTTGGGCTGGTTTATGTTGAAGAATCTTAAAAGTCTAACTGCGAAAAAAAAAGAGCATTTTATCAATGTATATTTTGCTGGTTTACTCAGCAGTTCTGGAAAATTGCACTAGCTTTGGAACAGGAAATAGTCCAAAAATTTGGTGATTAAATTGGCCAGAAGGGCCCCAAAATCTCTTGAAGTATATAAGGTTAATATACCTACTGTAAGAGAGGATTTATTGGACTTACTGTTCCTACAACAGCCTTGAAAACTTACAGCAAGAGCAGCTGATGGATGTTTTGTCTCTGAGATGCAGCTTTTATTTCTACGTTACACAACCCATCTCTTTATCTTAATTAAAAGTCATCCCTGCTGTTCTTTGTGTGCCATCTAATGTTATTATGAGATATTTCATGCCACAAGTGACTGTCATGGCAAATGGCAGTCTTGCTCATAATCTGAAAGTAAGGGAAGAATATCTATGTTAATTTGTTGGCTTAGTAAACAGGTTTTTTTAGGACACAAGAATGTGTGAGGTAGCTAGGGAAAATTGAATCCACTACACTATTAAGAGAGTTGTATATCAATGTTTGCAGTGTAATTAAAAAATGAAAAGCATTGGCAGGCTAGATTTTTGGCACAGTAATCCCAGAATGAAATTTCAGGCATGACCCATATGAAAACAAGGCTTCATATTTGTTAGTTATTATATCTTTGAAGAGTGGTCTAGAAGAGGAGCACCAGGACTGATATTTTTTGCTGAGGACACTATAACCTTAAAATTTTTTGAATGGCACAAATTTTCTTCTTGAAGATTTGCAACGTTAATGAAAAAAAAAGTATTTAAATGTAAGTAGTAAATTGATCTAAAATTTATTGAACAACCTTGCTTTTCCTTGGCAAGAACTTAACAACGTTTAGCAGCTGTGCACGTGGCTCAGGAACGGCAGGCTATGCTAGTCATGGCCCCAAGGGTGCCAACAGCCCTGGCTGTCCCTACCCAGGCCCCCTGGGGCTCCCCTCACTTGCCCAGAGCCCAGGACCCCATCTCAGTCCCCTAGGGCTGTCAGCTCCTGCTCCAGCAACACCACAGCAGGGACCTTCTCCAGCTCCCCACAGCCCTGCCCTGACAGCCCATGGGCCCCACCAAGCCAGGCCCACCCGTGGGTCCATGTCCTGGCCCAGCCCTGGCCTGTCCCCAGGGAAGTGCGTGATGCCCAGGGCTGGGGCTTCCCCTGGTGCCCCCCTCTGCTCTGCTCCTGGCTGGGGTGGTGGGATGGCCCCTGCTGCCAGGGGAGTCCCTGGCGCTCCTGGCCCCACAGCCTTCAGGGACCCACCTGTCCGTGCAATGCCCTGACAAAGCAGATATATTGACATGGTGTTTTGTTTTAGTGAAAAACAGGAGAGCCATCTGGTAAGATTAAGCTGGAACATCCCGTGTTGTCAATTTCCTCTTTGCAGTAGGTGAGAAGTGGTGAACACAGGTCCTTATCTTCCATAGGCCCTGCTTACTGAAGGTTTCTCAACGGTGCAAGCAGACAGCATTTCTGTCCAGGAGATGGGGCAGAGAGAACAGAGGTTATCTACAGCTGCCATGGAAGGAGGACAGCAGTCGAAAGAGGAGGAACTGGTGAACAGAATGATGGAAAATGGAGCATAATTTCACTTCTGTTCCTGAAGTAGTTTCTAGAGCAGAATCAGAGCAGCTGTTTCTAAGAAGGGATGCTCTGCTTCCCCTCTCATATCCCCAGGGGTCTCCTACCAATCTTGTCCTCTTCTTAAGCAGGACTGCTGAAGGACACCAGATGTTTTCCTACTCCAGTCAATCTGCTGCCTTACTTTGCTTCTGCCCAGAGCTGCCCTGTTTTGCTGGTAAAATGTTTCCATTTTCTCATTTTTGCAATGAATTCCCAAAAGGTCACCACACATAATGTTTCTCTGTGTGGGCAGCTCTCTTCAAGTTCTGCTTGTTGAAAGCCCTGAAAAGAGGTAATCAGCTTGTCCTTGCTGCATACCTAGGGATGAATTACTGAAAAAATCCCCACCATATTGTACCAGCAGTAGCACGGCAAGATAACAAAGATGGCCTTTGCTAGAAGACCTTGCTCACACTTCGCAGGGAAGAAGTCCACAAGGCAAACAAAAGTTTGACTGACTTGTGAAAGA
Source organism: Nycticorax nycticorax (assembly GCA_023375905.1). NCBI lineage: Eukaryota > Metazoa > Chordata > Aves > Pelecaniformes > Ardeidae > Nycticorax > Nycticorax nycticorax. The sequence continues at coordinate 1,209,093 of JAKFQP010000064.1, read as the reverse complement.
AGCTGCAAGCCCCAAATCTATGTTACAACTACGGAGGTGCATTATTCAGGGTTTGTCACTGCAGTGATGTGGTGTGACTGTGCTGTTACGGGGCACAGCACCTGGAGTCCTTCCTGGGCATTAAGTGTGTGCTGGCATGTGCATGACTCAGCTGGATAACTGAATCTAGTAACTGTGCAATGGGTTTTTTTGTGCTTCATTTCTTCCTTGTGCTGCTACAGAATCCAATGTAAATAAATAATAGCGTTTTCTTCTTTAAGGAACCCAAGAAACTTACACAGTAAAAGCTCAGCTCAGCAGTTCAGTATGGAGGGTATGTGGGATCAGTGGGAAGGGGCTGCTGTGCAAGGGCTGGGGAGCTGGGCACTGACGGAGGCAGCAAGGCAGGCAGGGAGACAGGGCGCAGCCCCGGAGTGCCCAGGGAGGGGGGAGAGCAGGGAGCGGTGACAGCAGCCAGGGACAGCCAGCAGGACCGACAAGCACATGGTGACAAGGCAGGTCCCAGGCAAAGCCAGGAAGTCAGGTCGGTGGGTCAGAGTTGGGTGCAGGGACATGCATGGCTGGGCACAGGAGCACAGGCTTGTCTGCGGTGTAGCTCAAGCCAGGGCTGGGGTCTTGAGCCAGACACTGACGCAGCTCCCAGGGGAAGCAGGGACAGTCCGCCACGGGGCTTCTCCCAGCTCCAGCTCATGCAGCTCTGCTCCCAGTGACTTGGGAGCACATCTGCGCCATGCCAGAGATGGCCTGAGCACAAGTGGGCAAACTCACTTGTGGAGGAGAGGAGAGGAGGTGGATGGGTGGAAAGAGGTTGCAGAGCCTGTTGGTGCACTGGAGGCTGACAGTGAGTGCTAGTGTTTCTCCAAATATTGTGCTTCAACAATGACTAAGGTAGTATGCAAGGAGTCCATTTATGAATGTCTTAACAAGCTGATATTGAGAAGGATTATGTCATTATTTTCATAAATGTTTGGAATTCTCCAAGATGGATTTATCAAAGGTCTGAACTTCCCATCCAGTCTCACAGATGGCAGAAGACTGGGAGTGTCAGGAACTGAAAAGGACTATTTGAGGAATACTAAGAAGGAAATAAAAAATTAGACATAAATCATGGTAACATTTTCATAGCATTAATGTATGAACTAAATAGACCATGAAGTAGGAACAGTTAATTAAATCATCTTAGCTTAGAGCTATCTCAAATTTGTTCTTTCACAAAAACAGACACAGCTTTGTCAGAGTGACCTGCACTAATGTGATTCTTTTAAAGGACAGTGACTTAAAGGAAGTTGTCATACTGTGGGAGGGATTCTGCCCACCAGTTCAAAAGCAGCCTCTTCTGCTCCGTGTACTGTCAAATGGTGATTTTTTGGAGTATAAATTGTGGTAGTGGTTTCATTTTGTGCCTACCTTTCTTGTATCCTTTTATTGGAAAGTATGACTGGTAGGTACTAAAATGCTTTCCCCTCCATTTAGTTTATACCTATGACTCGAAACTTTCTGCTTAGGTAGAAAAAATTCTTCTGCATTCAGAATACATGAACTTGGCTAATACAAAAACTCTACTGGGTGTAAGCAGAACATATTCATTCTCAAATCCAGTAATTTTATAACTTGCTAAAGAACCTTCTGAGAAATAGTTAGACATTATCAGGCTTCCAAGTGCTCTGCATGTAGCAAATATGCAAAGAACAGCCTGCTGCATTTATAGGCTTCATTTTGTGTATGGAATAGTAGATATTGCAGAGATAATTTAATCAAACATATGAGACACACAGATAAAGCAATTCCACTCTTAAAAAAATATATCTTCCTTCAAGAGTCTTTGTTAAATAGCTACTTGATCTTTTCACTTACTGGTCTTCAGGTCACTATTTAAATCTTAGAAGAATTTAAACTGAAATAATAAACTTAGTGTCTGAATAGTTATATTTTTTATAAGCTATAATCAAGCTGTCTGCTTAAAATAAATAGTTTGCATGTAGATGTGTTTAATGTTTCACTAGTATGTCATTTTAATGCAGAATAGCTTCTTTGCAGGGAATTCAGCCTGTCACTGGATGTTTAAATTTTCAGTGTCTGTTGTCATGGCAACGGGAATTGACTCTGGTACCCACTGTGTTCAACATAAATTAATTTAAAGTCATAGCATCTTGAAACATTTTATTCTCTTAAAAACATCTTGCTTTTCCTTAGATTTATTGCAGCAAAAAATAGCTATACTTGAAATAGCATTAAAAATGCATTGATTCTCAGCTAGTTTTACTTGCAGAATTCAATAGATTGAACTTAATAAATAATGTATGTATGGAAAATTGTTCCTTCATTTCTTGTGGAACTGTACCTTTCAAATAATATAACTGATACATTTTAACCAGTCTTTTCTTTGAATTCTTGTGCTTTCAGGTTACAGTTTCAGTGCTTTCAAATCTGCATGTTAGACTGACCAAGTGAAATCTTACTGTTCATGATTTCCTCAAATTTCCTGGGTCTTTTGCAGTTTTGTCATGCTTCTGTGAAAACTGCTAACTTATGTCTTATGTCTAATTTTATCCTATTAACATTTATGAAAAAATCTGCAAAACACAGCTATGTGTATATTTAAAGGAAACAAAGTGCATCATGTGTGAGATCCCTTGGGATTCTCATGGTTCTAAAGAGGATTAAGAAAAGATATTAAATGCATGTGGTGAGAGAGGGAAGATGGTTCCAGCAGGCATAGCAAAATTATTTTTTCTCTTGATATTTGTAAAATCACTCACTCACAGCCTAATCTATCCTCTTATATGTTATGATGTACAGCATCGTGTAGGGTTCCTCAGTGCAGGAGACTGTCAATGACTCTGTTTTGCATAACATTATTGACATTTTAAAAAAATTCTCTGGCTTTACCTTTCTGATACAGGTAGGTCTTACATATTTTATTCCTTATGGTTTCTATAGTACAGTACACTTCTCACAGGACTAATGCTGAACAGTTCCTTGAAAGAGCTATGTTTCAGTTTTATTTTATTTTGAAAAGATTATTTAATGATTTTATAATGCATGTGAACAAAATGTGATCCTTTGCAGGTGCCTTAAAACCCAAAAATTTGAAATAAATAAAGTGAGTGTTTTTCTAGGCAATCAAAGCCTTATTTTTTTAATTATTCTGGAAATATTAAAAAAAAAAAATCCCAGTTCAATTTGAACAGTCGTCTTCTAGATATTGAGTCCTACATTATGAAACACTGCAATAAAACATGTTGTTCAAAATCTATTTTATTTCTGTGTGAAAAACACTGATTAATATTTAAGGCTTTAAATATTACTGATGAAATTCAGATGTTAATGTCTGTTGGTGCCTCTATGTGCCTAGCAGTTGTAACCTTGCCATATTGACACACACTGTAATGAGACATTTAAGAAAACAGAAATCTGCTGCAGCTCAGCACGACTTGTTTGCACCAGCCACACACATTCATTAATAACCCAGCAGAGACAACAAATCTGAATCTAAGGTTCCTGTGGGGATTTGTGTTGCAACATTTTCTACAAAAATGTTAATGGCTGCAAACTTTCCTCATTTGGATTAAATCTTCCAAACACCTCTATTTCTTAATGAGTGTGCTGTCACTCATTATGTTAAATCTTCTGTAACGAGCTTCAAAGGAGAAAGGCTCAGATAGCTATTCTCATCTGTCAATGATGGAACAATTACAGTCTTATAAATGACTTCATTTTGTAGACTGCTTGATTCAAACTAGAAGTGAAATAGAATCTTGTCACTCCTGAATTACTGGGTTTTTCTTTTCACTTCAGTAAGCAGTAAGTATCACAGAGTTCACAGCAAAGCTGTGGCGTCATATGGGCGTGATTTTACACAGATGTGGATTTAAGTATCACACCAATAAACGCCTTCCATAACACAGTACTTTATTTGCAAGTTTACTGTGGACAGCTGATTGCTCAGTTGATGAACTCTGTTGGGTTCCTCCTTTCCTTGATGAGAGAACCAGTTCTTTAGTATTAGCCAGGTCCTGCAGTAGGCATTGACAGGGTCCCTCAAAATGCCATATAATCCAGTATCTTTTACTTGTACTGTGTTACTTTCTAAAACATCTGTCTGATCAGGGGTCTTTCAGCTGACTATTCTGATATTTTTCTTTAAACTGTTTACTAATCTTAAATTCTCTTCCCCTGTTACAAGTAGATATACATGTGGTGCCTCTTTAAAACAGGCAGATTGTAATACTGAAACATGCCTTTCATTTCAGCTCTGATTTTACTAAATTACTGTTTTCATACCACCAAAGTTAATTTTTGAGAGCATGAATGATGTATCTAACTCCTGGCAAATAGTGGGTAGTTTATTACATAACTTAGCTTCACCAAGGAGATGGTAAAAACAAATTAGTAATAAAACCTGTTGCCTGTTTGAGAATGCATACCATAAGCTTCCTAAAGGACTTTTGCTATGATTTCTTTTCATGTGCAGGGATCAGAGACCAAGACTTTTCCAGAAATGCAGAATGCTATTGCTAGGAATATACAGTAGGTTTACTTTTTGAAATGGTTGGCAAAATTTCCTTAAATAAACCATTCTGAATAGATTTGCTATTACTGTAGGTAAACCTTTGCCCCACCACACATATATATGAATGTATGCAGCTAAATCACGTGGTAGAAATCAGACTTACAATGATAATGCTCTAATTTTCATCCATTTGGAAAGGTGAGATTTGCCAAAGTGTAGTTCAGTGACCTTTTTTTAGTCTGTTCCCAGGAGCTTTATAGAAGTTTATGTTATATTTTTATGGTCTTACCAAAGAAGAAAAAAAAAAAAAAGCAGCATGCTAATGAATCTGATATTTTTCTTTAGGTCAAGTTTACCGGGTATTTTAATATTCCTAGTTTCTCCCACAGTCACTGATAAGGTTTTACTTTTAATTACTATCTAATAATGCTTCCTTCTGATATTTGAAGCATATTGACTTAAGTGAAGAGGGCAGTCCAAATTGAAAAGTAAGACAGCCAATTTGTTTGCAACAAATGAAGTAGTTTGCCTGCCAGCCTCTGTAACATTTCCTTAAGAAATTGTTGAAAATTGTGTCCATTTTTTCCCTGATCTTTCTTGGACACTTGCTCATCATTATTTGGTCTGCTGGCAAAGTTCATGATGCATTCTCCTTAATCCTGAACTGTATTTTTTCCCAAGAGTCACTGAACACTCAGAGAACTAGTAAGACTTGCCACTTGCTCTGTGTTCTGACTTCTCATGAAAAGAAAGAAGAAGTGTCATCTTGAATTTATCCTGCGTTTCCTCTGTTAGATTGTCTGGTATGGATAGAATTTTGTGAACATTGTAGTTAGGAATGATTTTAATGCCTCAATGATTTGAATACTCCTGGGATAGTACCCCAAGTTCTTTCAGGTGTGATTCAGAACAAGATTCTGATCATTTCCATTAAATGAGAAAAGTACCATGTAAAATACTGAGCAAAAAAACCCAAAACCTGTAGCAGTAAAATCAGTAGATGTAGGTAGGGGACTGGGGACTGTTTGTCTGTTTTAGAGTAACCCGTGTGTTGCAGGGGTACCTGCCTGTGCTCGTGTTTGGTTTCCTGTGCATTGAGATTCAGGGTCTCATTTGAACTTTCTCTCCCCTGTGTAATTAGCATTTATTTCAGGAGAATGCATTTAACTTTTTTCATTCCAGGGTTAATTTTCCTCAGTTTTCTTTGAACTCAGTAAACCCGATTTTCATTTACATCGAGAACCTTTTGAGCCACTCTGTTATCTTGTTTCCTTTTTAAATGGCTTGTGTACAGTCAGTATGATGGAAAAGGTCATAGTGCAAGTGAAAAATCAAGGCCAGTGGGGTTTCTAGACATCTTGTTTGTATCTTTCAAAGCAATCATAAATAGAAAGGAAAAATGTTCTCACCAGTTATTTATTTTTTCTTTCCAAATATTGTACCTTTCTTCTTTTACAAGATTTCTAGATGAAGACTATAAAAATGTGTTTTGAAAGCTGTTAAAAACACTTCCAGCATTTTCAAACTGAATGACAACCTTTAAAAAGCATCTGAGTTTATTCGAAGTAAAAATTTCAAAATGCAGCTTTCCACTTTAGTCATGTTATACATGAATTTCTGGCACTAGGAACAGTTTATGCGGTGAAAATGGGTACAATAAGGAAAGCCCTGTTTTTAGTTTGTAACAGTGACCTCTTAACCTTACAATTGTGATTGGTCTCCTATGTTAAAGATGTGAACCTGGGACCACTGAAGACTGTGCAAAACTCCCACTGAATTCATAATCAGACTACAAGCACTACCTCCAAACAGAGCTTGTTTCACATAGTTGTATTTAGCTGTAAGTATCTAAGGTAAAATGATGCTACCATCACTTTTATATGGAGATTGTTCCACTCTCTTGCAAATCTTCTGGCCACGAAATTTTTCCCGGTGAGACAGCCTGCATTTTCCGTACAGCCACATTAAAATATTTAACTTTCAGTCCTTTTAATGGATCGTTTAATGCCAGGCTATTGTCACTGACATTTACAGAAAATATGAAGCCTCAGAGATTTTTGAAGAAAGCCTAAAAGAGCTAGATACCCACTTCTTATTCATACACTGTGAAACAAACATTGTATTGGTAGGAACTGATCAGCAGGCCAAACTACTTCAGGCTTCTTTGTCTCAGTTCTTTGTACGCCTATGAAGAGGTATTTGTCTTTGGCTCAATTACTTGCTTTCATGGCAGTTGTCAAAATCTATTATTCAAGCAAGAAGATTTAGTAATATAATTCATAACTAATGCCCAGATTCTTGAATAGCAGGCTTATCTATGGATAAAATTGAGATCTTTCTTTCAATAGAGACATAGCATTACAAACAGCTGTAAATCACATGGAAACATAACAAGACATTTAGCAAACAGCTAAATTATAGAGAGAACAAACTCTGGAAACTTACTGCAATGTATTTGTAACACAATCGGGTCCTTCTTTATGACAGAGCCTCTTCAGTGTCAGACCTATATAAATAATAAAGCAGACCCATGTGGTGGCATTTTAAATAGTTAAAGCAGAGGGGAAGATGCTGTATGCAGCTGTGTTGCAAGGCTGTAGATCAGAGCTGCAAATAACCCTAGGAAAATGGCAAAGCTTTTGTCAAAATAAGGCAGCCTACAGGACATCTTGAGGTCCGGGGTCAGAACCTATTACTTCCATTTCAGGAAGAAAAGCCTCTCTCTGCAAGAAATAATATGGAGGAATTTCCTTCCTGTGGGCATAGTCTGGTTAGCAGTAAATAATTGTCACTATGATGTATCCATGTTCACTGATCTATTTCTTTTAGCCACCTGCTCTAACGGAAACTGTTGAAATGAAATGATATCCCAAGGATAAATGCCTACTCTTTGGAAACATTTGCATCTCAGTTTTTATGTTCAGTAACTGTCTTGATTTCTTGGCTGCCATCCAGCAATAGGAGACTGTCATCCTGGGACAGAATTGTATGCCAATTACATTATCCCTTAATTAAAATAGTGCATGGACTCTCATGGTAAACATTGCGTCTGTCCTATTTTCAGGCTGACCCTGTAATTCAGAGCAGCAGCCTCTGCACGTCAGCTATCTGATGAGCTATCTGCTCATCTCTTGACATTCTGTCATTTATTTTCACAGTGGAACCAACCCTGGTTTTACCAAAAGTAATGGAAATACTTCTACCAACTTTACAAGGAAAAGAACCAAATCCAACATACAGGAACTGAATTCTCCATTCAAATATAGTGATTATGTTTTGCACTTGTTTTTAATTTTTATATTGCTTTTCAAAATACAGAGTATTTTGCCAGAAAAAATAGCAGTCTATTGATCTCACTCATCTAGACAGAACAAAAGCATTGCATTCTGCCAACTATTTGATTAAAAGAATTACAATTAGCTTTTCTGTTTCCACTGGAACTTCAACTGAGAGTTATGTTCTTGTCATGTTAAACTAACCAGGTAACACAATATTTATTACAGATTCAGAGACTGCATGATCTAAGTAACTGCATCATTTGCTTTGACCCAGGAGTTAAAAATGGTCTTTATTTGTAATATACATTTTCCTGCTTGTTTTAAATCTCATGCTAGCTATGCAAGGTGTTACCATCCAAGATCAAATATTTTCAAACAGTAAAAGCTTTTACAGAATCTTTAACACTGATTAACTTCAGAATAGACCCACAGCTGAAGAGGTGGTTTTTTTCATTCAAAAATTAGGTATAAATGTCAGACATTAATTTCCCTCCTTTGTTCTGTCTCTGTTTCCCACTTAGAATCCCTTGTTACTTGCTGAAAGAAACATAAATTCCAGTGGTGAAATGCTGTAGTTATAACTCTCTAAAGATATAAGTGATTTTGAGAAATGTATTTGCTTACTCATGCAGAGATACTTATAAGTACACTAATAGCCAGCAAATAAATGTAATTCTGTGTTGTCATTTAGTGTATAAGGCTGTCTAAACATAGAAGATATGTGCATTAGTTCAACTGAAAATGACACAGTTATGTTAGTCACAGGCATCAGAAGCCTCCTGAATCTTTTGTCAGTCTCCCGTCTTTTATTCTTTTCTCCTACTTCTCATGCTGAGCCTTTTGTTCCTCAGTAGATGCCCAAAGAATCAGCCACAAATAATCGCTTTTTTACAGCATGAGCCGTTTCATCCTCTTATCCAGGATACCAATTTTGAGGGCTTCTTCTGAGATCTGTGCAGCAGATAGACCTACTATTTGAAGACTCTCCTGTGGTTAATCTGTAATTCCAATACAAGGTGTGGTGCTGGATTTCAGAACTACAGGCTTCTCAAACTGGAGCCAGCTTGCAGCAACCAGTACTGTCCAAGGGTTTAACCTGAGATTAAACAAAACTCTCTTATTACCATGATAATAATAATATGTTCATAAAAATTATACCCATAAACAATGGAAGCATCTAAAAGGGGTGTGGAGCAATTCTTGGGAAATCCTGGTATTGTCTAAGAAGATGTTATTCACTGAAGAGCTCTTAGATACTGTCTGTTAACAGTCCAAGTCTCCTCTCACTTCTATATCACTACAACAATATTGGCTTCAAGTGAGATATTCTCATTTTTCGTTAATGCAATTGACAGGATGAATAGACCAGAATCAGTGCCCCACACAGCTAAAGAGAAGAGAAGCAGAGCACCTCAATACTGTATAATTATAATAGCTCTAGCAGTCGTAAAGGATATTAAAGGAGATGAGGTAGCCTGTTCCGAAAACAGCTAACGCAGTGTATACTGTCCAGACATCTGCCTTAAGATGCCTGATTTATTAACAAGAACCCTTCCCCTCCCCAAACCCCCTGTTCTTTAATGTTTGTAATGTTATTTCTAGAGGACTTCCCTTATTATTGCTTTTTTCCACATATTACTTCTGTGTTACAGATTAGAGGTTCTCCATCTCTGTTATATCTTTGTAGGCTAAGTAAAGACCAAGCCTGTCACGGATGGTCAGTCCCTGCTAACATTTTGCAGCAGTTTGGACAATACAATTTGAGTGTTATATAGGGGCAATCCCAGGTCTTGTGGTTTGGATAAACTCTGAAATATCAATACAGTTATTTAAACCAACTGAAATAGTTTCTGTTGTACAGAGACTCCTTTCACTTCTCCTTTCTTTGTTGGCATTTCCTTCCTTCTCCTTGACTTTCAACAGTTTCCTTTCTATTTCTTTCTTTCATACTTACATCAAGATTTCTGCTTTCCTAATACACCCTTCAAAGAAATGACCTTTGTGACAGATGTTACTCTCAAAAGCCTTCCTCTATATCTATTGCTACTGCTCTGTGAGAGTTCAACACATTACAGGTGTGTATCACTAGCCCAAGAAAGGCACACTGAAAGAAATTTAAACTTTTAAAGGAAAACTACAGTGAAAATAAGCTAGGGATTTGTGGTTTTTTTAAGTATAAAAATCAGAGTCCAAGTAGCTATGCAGCTTCAGGGAATCTGGAGCTGAACTCAAACCCCTTAGTTGACGGCGCTTTATGAAAATTTTGGTGAACTTGCTGTGGAGTAGGATGATATATTATAACAATACCTTCTGCTCCTGAGTTTCATTTGAACGTTTAGCCACATCCAGTAACATATCCCTTAGGCAATGCTGATAACTGAAATGGTATAAACCTGTTAACTTTTAAAATCACTGCCAACATTTTTGGAACTACTGGTTTGTTTAACTAATAATTTTCTTCATATTACATTGTTAAATATACAAATTATTTTGAGATATTTTGCTTTTTATTAGAAAACCACACACACTTTCCCCCTTTTAATGCATTCCCCAAACCTGTAGACCACAAAAGTAGTTCTTTAGTTGAGAGTCTCTAGTCAGTTAAAACTAATTGATGCCATCTTGTGGCAAGTAAAGAAAATACAAACCCAGTCCATGTTTTTGTCACATCCTGCATAATTGTGCACCAAATATTCCATTTTTCTTCTCTTGCCTTTTCTCTACCTCTACATGCATACCATTTTGTTACAGTTTGAAGGCTACCTCAGCTCTGAAGAGATACTCGTACAGTTGAAAACTGTTACATGAAAATAATAATTTTCAATCTTCAGAAATTTTCAATCTTCAGAAAAAAAGAACAATCTGTAATATGTAATATGTAATTAAAATGGAAAATATAGAGCAAAGAGTTAAGTTCATGAAACTAGGTTGAGCTACAGCTTGCTTCCTGGACACGTGTAAACTAAAAGCAAAATTATGGAAAGGTTCTCTTTGGCATAGGCATCACTGTGACAGAACAAAGCTTGGCAAGGAGACACACGCTAGATTTTTAGTGGACGTACTTGTCTTTGATACTAACTGGAATTCCTAGTGCTCTTTGACATAATTTCAACTTCATATCAGAATGAGGTTGAGAATTTTTTTCCTTACAATGTTTCATGTCAGTTTGGCCAACCCACCTATGACACATTTCATCACTGCAATTTGCAGTCCTCCCTAGTTGCCACCATGAACTGATTAGAAATATTTCTAGAATATAATGAAATCTACCTTCCATCTGTGATTCACAGGCATCTGAAAGTGGAGTTAGAGTCCCACTGTGTCATCACATTGCCAAAATTCCATTTGATACTTTTCATTGTCCATCATCTGGAGAGGTGGGCCTGTGTGAGCCTTGATCAGCCTGATCTAGTTAGCAGTGTCCCTGCTCACTGCAGGGGGGTTGGACTAGATGACCTCTAAGGATCCCTTCCAACCCAAAACATTCTATGATTCTATGATTTTAGTGATGTTCTTGTAATGAGGTAGCTAGTAAAATAATAAATAGATAGTAAAAGAATGTGTATTTCCTTCAAGGAGTGTTTGGGAACCTGAAAGACTCAAAAATGCCATGAAGACCCTTATCCTAGGCTAGACTATTTCTTTCTATAGTACATCTATGGGAGGGTATCGTACTGAGGATTACCTATGGAACAGTTGCAAGAAAAATTCTCACACCTATATCTGTATATCTGTATGGAATACGGAAAGCCTGGCCCTTCTAGGGGCAGGCTTGTGACACTATTTGGTTATGCATTTTCACCTTTTAAATCTTGTCTGTTCCCCTTTAATCCAGTTTCAGTATCAAATCATCCTCTAGCTGTTTCCAGGAATCATAGAATCATAGAATATTTTGGGTTGGAAGGGACCTCTAGAGGTCATCTAGTCCAACCCCCCTGCAGTAAGCAGGGACACTGCTGACTAGATCAGGTTGCTCAGAGCCCCATCCAACCTGGCCTTGAATGTTGCCAGGGATGGGGCCTCCACTACCTCTCTGGGCAACCCCTTCCAGTCTTTCACTACCCTCATTGTAAAGAATTTCTTCTTTATATCCAGTCTAAATCTATGCTGGTTTAGTTTAAAACCATTACCCCTTGTCCTGACACAGCTGGCCCTACTAAAAAGATTTTCCCCATCTTTCCTATAGGCCCCCTTTAGGTACTGAAAGGCTGCAATCAGGTCTCCCTGCAGCCTTCTCTTCTCCAGGCTGAACAACCCCAACTCTCTCAGCCTGTCCTCATAGGAGAGGTGCTCCAGCCCTTGGATCATTTTTGTAGCCCTCTGGACCCACTCCAACAGTTCCATGTCCTTCTTGTGCTGAGGGCTCCAGAGCTGGACGCAGTACTCCAGGTGAGGTCTCACCAGAGCAGAGCAGAGGGGCAGAATCACCTCCCTCGACCTGCTGGCCACGCTTCTCCTGATGCAGCCCAGGGTATGGTTGGCCTTCTGGGCTGCCAGCGCCCATGGCCGGCTCATGTCCAGCTTTTCATCCACCAGCACCCCCAAGTCCCACTCGGCAGGGCTGCTCTCAATCCTTTCTTCCCCCAGCCTGTATTGATACTGGGGGTTACCCCGACCCAGGTGCAGGACCTTGCACTTGGCCTTGTTGAACCTCATGAGGTTCCCACAGGCCCACCTCTCCAGCCTGTCCTGGTCTCTCTGGATGACATCCCGTCCTTCTGGTGTGTCAACCACACCACTCAGTTTGGTATCATCTGCAAACTTGCTGAGGGTGCACTCGACCTCGCTGTCTAAGTCATTGATGAAAACGTTAAACAGCACCGGTCCCAGTACAGACCCCTGAGGGACACCACTCGTCACCGGTCTCCATCTGGACATCGAGCTGTTGACCACTACCCTCTGGATGCGACCAGCCAGCCAGTTCCTTATCCACCGAACAGTCCACCCACCAAATCCATAGCTCTCCAATTTATAGAGAAGGATGTTGTGGGGGACCATGTAAAATGCTTTGCAGAACTCCCTTTAAAAATGTCCCATGTTATTCCAGAGTAGTAGTAGAAAAGACAAGCTCTGCATTACGTTCTTTCTTTTATAAGCTCCTGCATAGGTGTTGTGAGATGGGGATAATATATAGTCCCCTGGACACCACTTTTCTAATACCAGCATGTCCCCAGAGAAAATCAGTGGAAAAGCTTTCTTCATTCAAGGGTACATGGCAGGGGAGACAGGAATGACACTGTCATATTCCCTCTGGTCAGAGTGCTCCCCACTGCCACGCTCAGCACACTCTGTCTTCCACAAGGACTCCATAAGGCACAAGACCTCTCCTTACTGAATTCTGTATCCCAGTCTGTGAGAATCACTGCTTCTCTCAGTTTACATTCTGTCCTGGTTTGGGTTGTAATAGTGTTAATTTTCTTCCTAGCAGCTGGAATAGCACTGTGTTTTGGATTTAGGATGAGAATAATGTTGATAGATCACCGATGGTTTAGTTGTTGCTGAGCAGTGCTTACACCAGTCAAGGAAGCTGGGAGGGGGCACAGCCACGACAGCTGACCCAAACTGGCCAGAGGGGTATTCCATACCATATGACGTCATGCTCAGTATATAAACTGGGTGGAGTTGGCCAGGGGGCAGTGATCGCTGCTTGGGGACAGTCTGGGCGTCGGTCAGTGGGTGGTGAGTAGTTGCATCACTTGTTTTTCCTGGGTTTTTTTCTTCTCTCTCTCATTGTTTTCCTTTTCATTACATACTATTATGATTATTGTTATTATTTCAATTATTAAACTGTTCTTATCTCAACCCATGAGTTTTCTTACTTTTGCTCTTCTGATTCTCTCCCCCATCCGCCCGAGGCGGGGGAGGGTGAGTGTGTGGCTATGTGGGGCTTAGCTGATGGCTGGAGCTAAACCACAACACATTTTCTGCAAAGGCAGACAAGTGGCACAGTGTGAATGTATGATCTGAAATTGCATGCAAAACACACAACAGCTAATTGGAAGAATATTTCAGGCCTTTTGCATGCTGAATTGTGCATTGTAAATGCCTCTTAAATAGCTGATTATAGCCTGAGAATGTCAATAAGCAATTTTCTAATCAGGTCCCTGCACCTGAAAACATACTCTACTATCCCATCTTGCTTTCAAGAATTAGGTTTGCTTAGGTTGCAGAAACACATCTGAACACCTAGTGTTTCTTTTGTTCCTAACATATGAAATTCCTACTCCCAATTTATGCCTTAGTCTCAGTATATTAATTGTGCAGATGTAAACTGAATAATGAAAACTTAATGGCTGGCGTATCTGCTTAGTGGTACTATGGTCATCATGGAGACAGAATATGTTTGTCAGCTGTTTTTTCAAACTCAAGACCAAAGATGCTGCCATACTGAATAGTTTTGCCTTCCTTTGTCTATGCTGAAAAGAAAAATCCCATGTCTAAAATGGCTGAAAACAATCGTGAAATGAGATTTGGTGTAGTAAGTAGTTGGATGAAAAAAATGTGGATGGTTATGAAAATGTGAGTATTATCTGTTCTGAAAGTTTCTTGGTAAAACCCTTCAATTTTTTCAAACAGTATCTTTCATTTAAAATTAATCAACACTTCACAGAACCATATAAAGCCCTGGACTCACAGTACCTTGAGATGTCACCTTATCTAACTCAGTGCCCTAAGTCATGTTAAACTATACCTTCAGCATTTCTAACTGAAGTTTGTTTAAGCTGGTCCTAAGGACCTCCAGTGATGGAAACACGAGAACAGCGCCAGGAAATCTGTTCCAGTTCCTTAAAATCCTTATTGTTGACCCATTTATCCCACTGTTTAACCCAAATCTTCCCTGTAGCAAATGTGCTATTCAGCTTGGACACGTTGAACAGTTTTTGCCATCCCTTTTAGAAAAAGCCTTTACAAATTTGGGGATTTATATTCCTCTTCATTTTTCTTTTCCTGCAGCTGTTCAAGATTCCCCTGTAGACCTCGCTGTCTAGGCCTTTGAACAACTCTGTAGCTCTCATCCTTATTGATCCACATGTCACCTGAAGCATGGTGCTAAAATGCCCTGTCAATACACAAACACCTCACTACTGCAGTATAGAAGGAAAAGACCATTTCATATTTTCAAAGCTTCTGCTTCTTTCTGTTGAAACTTTATTTTTTTTCTTTTTTAGTCAACTATATGGCACTACTCACATGGTCATCTTTGCAAACCACTATGAACTCATGTTCTAGGAAAATGTTGCCCAAACAGTTGTCTCACATTCTGTATTTGCGCAGCTGCCAATTTCAGCCTACACACAGGCTTATAAAATTGAAGTTGCAAGTTTTGTAGCTGGCTTTGGAAATTCATCCTATTTTTTTCAAACCAGTTCTCCAATATATCAGGATTATTTTGCATTCTTGCACAGTTCTCCTGTATACTAGAAGCTCTAGATTCTAGCTCTGTCACATGTAATTATAACGATCACATTGTCTGCAAATAGAAGAGAGCACAGAGTATTTACAGAAAGTTTATGAAACCTGAACTACTACATTTTCTTTGAAAATGACTGCTTTTTCCTCAGTTTTTCAGGTGCTGAAAAAGGAACCCTCAATTTAGGGGAGTCTCCATACACTAATTTACAAAACTTCCTTCCTGACAGTTATTTCAACTCATAACTAAACCTTCTTGTTAGCAAGAGCAAGCAGGGACTCTCTAAGATCTCTTTAGCTTTCCCAAATCGAGTCTTCTTTGCATTGCAATGTTTCATCCTAATGATTCTGAGAATCCGAATTTGTTCCCTATGAACTGAAAACAGGACTGTTAAAAGGGTAGATTGTGCAGAATGTTTCTGGTGTAATGCAAGTCCTGTTTCATTAATTCCTCATATTTGCTGTGACAGGGTTCAGGGTTACAAAACTGAACACTCCTCTCACACACACCATGACTCAGTGGTCCATAATCACTTTCAGCTGTATTTTCTAGGGCTGGAGTTACTTTTTTTCAGTAAAAACATGTGACATATCCAGTCTTAGCCGCAGAGACTGTTCTTGAATTTGGCTTTTCATTCAAAAAGATGGACTAAGTTAAACTCTTTTGCTGTTTTTTTAGTAGGGTGCATTGCATTTGTCCTACTTTTGTTTTCTTTCTTTTGGCCTCATTATCTGCCCTAGTGTCATTCTTGACTCTGTGCTATGGTCAAGAATGCTATTCATTGCATTGTGGGTGGAAAGAAGGTTTAGCGGTGGCAGAATATTTTTTGTGCAATTTCCTTATCTAGCTAGCTTCCTCATTCCCTGTTTGTCACCATGTCACAGACTACAAAGGTTGTTTGATATGTGCAAAAATTTCTAAGGAGGAAATACGTTACAACAGCATGTAAATAAACAAAAAATTTCTTTCATATTACAGAGAACTTCCAGTCCGGTCAGCTGGAATTGGCTCAGTACATGTAAGCCTATCAAAATATCTTTGTTTCCCAGTGTGCATATGTATGTGTGAATATAAGCATACAGGTCTTCTATGCTTCTATTGTATGTATGTGCCTCAAGAAATACTATGCATAGCATACAGGTCATTTTGGTGTTAAAACCAAAGGAAATGGAGTATTATTTCTTTGATACCTGTTTTAGGAAATAATTAAGATGATATACAAATGTAAGGCTGAAGTTTTCTTCATTTGCTTTTGTATTTCCAAGATGCTTCTAGGATGAGCTGAAAGTTTATGTACTTTGTAGTTAATTTTTGCAGTTAATTTTAGTTCAGTCCTGAAATACATAATCAGAACCTGAATGAGTACAATTTCATTTCAATATATAAACATTATTGCTAGTAGAGAATAGCAGAAGGCCTGTGGAAACATCTACTTATCCTTGTAGCATCCTAATAATCTCACCGAGGTTTTCTACAGTCTCCTCTTTCAGTAATCAAAACAATGTATGTTTGGTGACAGAACTTTCAAAGAAAGACCAGTGAAAATCATGCCCTTGTAAAGAAATGCTTCATGTCATATTCAACTGCTGCTGAAGGATTTTCAAAATATATACAATATTCAGTGTTTCATTGTATGTTTCATTTAACCAGTTAAAGCTTGAATCTCTTTTTTATCTTGCAACACAGGCTAAAAAGAGGGAAATACAACAAGAAAAGGAATTGGAAATGGAATTATCTACCTGAAAGGCTGTTTTCTTTTGTGGTTCCCATTTGTGTTTTTAAATGAAAAGAGATCTATGTATTGTCTTAGGAAATACAGATGAAGCAGTTCAAAAAATAACTTACCTCACCAAAGTATTGCCAAAAGAGTTCATAACCCTAAAAATGATCAGTGGTTTCAGGGCTCCCTCTGTCACACAGGGATATTTTCTTCTACATCTCTCTCTCTCTCTCTCTCTCTCTCAAAAGACAATGACAAGAGATTCAACACCACAAACCAGAAACAAGTGAGTTCTTACAATATCCTCTATGAACAGTAACAATCTGAGGACACTCTGAGAACATCTTAGAGGTTTTTAGAAAATATTGGAAATTACCTCCTAAGTGTGATATACTTAAAGATTAAGCATTAAGTTACACACATCTATAGGCATTATATTAAACAAACTCCAAACAAAACAAAAAAAAAAAATATGCTGGAATAATGCAGTGGCTTGCTGACATAATTCAGGAAACAATGAATTTTGCACAATGCCAAAACAATGGCACTGTTTCCTGTGAGACAAAAGATATCCCTCAGCAGAGGAGAGCATCACATTTGTTCTGCTACTGCAGACAATGAGGCTTTATATAGAAGAGAAGTCACTTCATTATCCTGGTAGTGATAACCTGTGATAGTATTTCAATAGAAAATCATCCTACAAATTTTACAACCACGTTTTTGTCATTCTAACATTGCAAGCATAGTCTATACATAATAAACACAGTAGATAAAATTCATCACTGGTCCCTTTTATGTCTTGGTCCACACAGTACCTTGTGTGAAAAGATCAGGCAGCTGGAGGGTAGGAGGATGGCTGACACAAACTTTCTTGCTAGTTTATGAAGAATGTGATTATTATGAAATCCTAAGATAGTGGTTTTCTAAGTATCATGAACTCACATAAACTATATAGCATAAAATAAACAATAAGACACAGTAAATTGACATGGATTATGCACCATAATTGATCATTTCAGTACAAAAAGAAATAGTTAAATTAAAAGCTTTTGCTATTTACATTACCATTTTAGAATCATAGAATCATAGAATGTTTTGGGTTGGAAGGGACCTCTAGAGGTCATCTAGTCCAACCCCCCTGCACTGAGCAGGGACACTGCTAACTAGATCAGGTTGCTCAGAGCCCCGTCCAACCTGGCCTTGAATGTTGCCAGGGATGGGGCCTCCACTACCTCTCTGGGCAACCTGTTCCAGTGTTTTACCACCTTCATTGTAAAGAATTTCTTCCTTTATGTCATGTTTTCATTTTTCCATTTTGAAGCATACAGACAGACTCCACATTAATAGTATCAAAAGGAAAAACAAACAATTCCGAAGAGAAACAAATGTCCCATTAAAGTCAGTAATGAATTGAGGACTAGCTAAGCTTTTCTACCAAAACTCTTCTAACAGAAATATGAAGCTGTGATTAAATAATTATTTGTTGTAATAAATACTCATTTTTTGCTAAGGTATCTCTAAATAAATTTTGGCCTAAAAACCAGATTTCCATTAGGGATTTCTCTTTTTTCCTCAGTAAAATCTGAAAAAAAGATTTGGCTAGGTATTTTATATACATAGAATTCTAGGTTTAAAAGTTAATGGCACGCCAACTAAAGTGAAGAGGAAGGATTAACTGCTAAAATCAGTTCCAGAAATGTAATGTGTCCTGTTCCTTTTAATTCACAAAAACAAACAAACAAAAGCAGCCTTGCAAATATTTTGCTTCTTAACAGATTTATCTGTGCTCTTTGAACGGCATCAAGTAATTGCTCCATCTTACTGCAAATCTTTTGTCTGGGAAAAATACACAACTTCGTGAATTAGCTCAGACAGAAAGGTACCATTTTGCCCAAAAGATTGTTTCTCTTAGTAAAAAAAACATGACTTTTTATTCTCTTTGCACTGCTGGTTTTGCTACAGAGTCACCGTCATAAGAATAAATTTCGTACCTGGATAATAAGAAAATATCTTCACAGAGATAGATTTACAGTGGCTGTAAAAATCTCCACAAAGATCTGATAAAACTTTTCACAAGGGGTGACCAAAGCCAGTTCTCTTTCTCAATGTGCAGGCAGTTACCCCAAGGTGTCACGTGTGTTAGTTATGACTTTGCAAGAATTGTGTAGTGAGCTTCCAACTGAAGTAGTAAGATTCAAAACAACTGGGTGTTACCTGGATCAATATGCTCAACATAAATTTCACCCAAGACCCAACTGGAGTCATGGGGTCTGTGGAAAACTTTTATATTTTTTCTTGATGTGGTGGGTTAACCTCATCCAAAAGGCAAGCACCCACACAGCTACTTGCTCACTCCTCCTCTTGCCCAGTGGGACAGGGGAGAGAATAGAAAGAACAAAAGCGAGAAAAGTCATGGATCAAGATAAAGACAATTTCACAGGTAAAGGAAAGAGAAAGAATAAACACATTTATAATTTATGCCTTGGATAATGATGACACTGACAGCTGCAGCAATTTTTTTTTTTAAAGGCATCTTTTTCAGTGTATTCCTGTCTGTAGCAGCAGACCTGCAAGTAAGTTTTGTATGCAACAAGACCTATACACAAACATGAAACTTGTGAGTATTCTTCATTGAAGAGGGTGTTGTTTCTGCTGATGATTCATCCAGCTTACCACTGCTTGTCTGCACTGAGGTCTCCAAGCACTAGTCTTTGCTAGACAATGGTGAGGAGAAATAGCTTACATCTAGAGATACAGAGCTGAAGAACATTAGAGTATCAAAATGTCCATCCAAGTGTCCTTATTAGGCCTTTAATAAATTAGTGTGTGCGTTTAGTAAGAACAACAAGATGGAGCCTTGTAAAATCCTGATGGTGTAACTGCCTGCTCATGCTCCTTGTCAATGTTCTCAGAACGGGAGTATATTCTCTCAGGATTAGCTAAGGGACTAAAATCTCATAATCAGTACTAAATAGTCAATAGATAGTGATATGTGATATGATATGAGAATTTAATTCCTTACATGGATCAAGTCATCCAGTCAGCTAGAGTAAATGCGAGACTAGGGATCTCTAGCCTGAGATCACCACATTTTTCTCATATGAAAATATGGAAGAATTGAAGTAGATAGAGTTGGGAAAGTTGTCTAGAAAAGGAGGTAGTTTCTCTGCTTGTGATACGGCTGCTGCCGTATACTGACCCTTACAAGTCAGAAGGTCAGTTCCCCAACTTTGTGGAAAGATAAACTGCAACATACACAGACTTTGCCAATATTAGAATATTTGCATTGTCTAAACACCCAGCTTAGAATTTATTCCAAGCATTAATGCCTGTCTCTTCATCACGCAGTCAGGTTCTGAAGGAATGAGTGATTCCCAGTGCTCGCAGTTACTGAGCTACTTTCTCTCAGGTTTGATTTCCTACAACAAAGCATCCTCAGCAGCCTGTTCAGTTGCATGCCCATCATTTTGTACTTGATGATTCACTGCTCTCTCAGTATCTTAAAGTTTGAAAAATTGCTATTTAAATGTAAAACTAAAAATGTTTATTTCTTCGTGAGTCACCAAGATTAGGTTAACTTCCTTTACAACAACATTGCAAGACCTATATTCTGAAATGTTCACCTTGGTATTCTTTTAAAAATTACCCTGGTTTTGGTTCAGACTATCAGATAGCAAATGGTAAATCAGTAGTATCTGTGGGACACTCCTCTCTTTCTGCATCTATTTGTGAGAGTTAATTCATATAAAAGGAAGAGTAGTATTAATCTGAGTGTATATGTAAATATATTGGGTTCTGTATTTCTCACTTCAGTTCTAAAATTATGAAAGCCATGGTAACAACAGACATTCCTTTATGCACCCAACAATTATTATTCCTAACAATTCAGTTTTCCTTGTTTTGTAAGAATCAGAAATAATATCTTAAATATAAACCTAGTATCTACAATGTGTTTTCCTTAGTGCATTTTTATATTGGCTCATCAATATACAAAATATGATATTTGCTAACTTCTAAGATCCCAAATACAGAGTTATGGGGCACAAGCAGAATTCTCTGAATCTCTTTAACCAGATTATTCCAGCATTTTGTTTTTAGTATGTTACCAAATTCTCCATACACTAAGTCATGTGAGGACTGAGAAAATGCACAGAGATTGTCTTACAATCTTCACATATGAATTACAAAATTTAGTCATGTCCTACTTTTCTTAAGTTAGAAGCAATATATCCAATTTATCTACTTAAAGAATATAAATTATATATATAAAAAAGTATGTTCTTTCCGTTTTGCAGCATCTGGGTTCCCAGAGGAACAGCCAAAGCCAAGAATGTGGCTTCATCATTAATGTAGTTATTTTTTCAAATCAACATGCAAAAAAAATTGAGGATACACTAAGCAACTCCTTTTTTGTAGGAAAATAGTGCCACATATTCTTAATTAAATATATAGATTGTTTGAAGTATAAGGACACAAAAAAGAAGGACTGGGGTATAATATACATCAGAACAAATAAACAGAAAAGAAAAAAATAAAAGCAGACGTCCAGTTTGGTGGGGAAGAGAAGAATCAAGTAGAGCTATTCAGTTAAAGGTGATGGTCTATCTGACAAGCCAGAAAATTATCTTGTCAACAACATTTCCTAAGGAGGACAGTCAATGGACCCATGAACATGAGAAAGGACAGTTGATGAATTAACAACCTTTTCCTCACAGTTTTGGATAAAAGTGAGACTGACAGTGTAACTTGGAATTTTAGAGAAAAGATGGGGAATTTGCTTTTGTCCACACCATGCGGACAGACAGGAGGGAGTGTTAGAGAGACAAAACGAAGTGCAGGCATTTAGTCTCTTAGTTCTGCAGTGAAATCCCGTTTTAAGTGCAACTAATTTAGCAATACCTCCTTTACAGTTTCCTTTTATCTGAAAAGTAACTTGTCCTACAGTAAACTAAATGGCTTCAGTTCTAATCCTGTACAACAAGGAGCAGTTTATGATGTCAACAAAGCTTCCTCAGTGAATCCTTGCTTAATAAAACATTAAGATCTTATTTTGCTAAAAGATTTGTAAGAAAAAGTAACAGCTGGGTGGTAGACTTCAGTTTGTGAAATTTGGATAACTTTTATAACATTTAGTATTTCGTGTCTCCATTGTAATGTTTTTCCTCAGTTGCTACTGGAATCACTGAGGATAGAAATTCTGTTTGTGAATGGAAATTCCATTACACTCACAAAATGAGTTTCCATCCATGCAAATGTCATCACAAAAAAGTAAGGTTTGACTTGCTACTAGGCCATCTGAAATCAGCCGTCTGGTGTCACTGCTGTTTTAACATTCAAGTTCTTGTGCAATTACTAATTCCCGAAAACGGAAGACAGAGATGCCCACATACAAACCTGAATTTAACTCCAATTCAGTTCAGTGGAGGAGCTTGTGCTTCCACAAATCAGTAAAGACCCCAGACAGGCACAACAAAGATGGAGCAGAGATGGCACTTGAATTTTTCCTTTCCCATAACTACAGTCTTCAAAAAGACCTAAGTGATCATAAGTGACTTTTACTGAAAAGAACTACATATTATTACTCTTTATACCAGCTGCCAGTGTCCTGAGGGCACTTCCAGCCCTGACTGTACCTGCCTGGCCTCCTTGGGGCTCCCCTCACCTCTCCATGTCCCAGGACCCCATCTCAGACCCTTGGGACCATTAGCCCCTGCCCCACTGATGCCATAGCAGGGACCTTCTCCAGCTCTCCACAGCCCTGCCCTGCCCATCCGTGGTCCCTGCCAAGCTGGGCCTCACTACATCTGTCCCCATCCCCAGGCAGGAGCCCAGTGCCCAGGGCTGGAGCTACCCATGGTTCCCTCTACTCCTGACCAGGGTGGTGGGCTGGCTGCCAGGCCCTGCCTGGCACTGACCTCAACTCCTGTCCCATGGGAACCGCTAGCCCTCGCGAGGACCTGGCATGGAGGAAGAATTGTAGGAGGAGGAAGAGGCTGCAGGTGAGCCCAGATGCTGTGGACAAGTTACCCTCTGCTGCTGGCAGCCTTGCCAGATCTCTTCTTCCCATGGCTGTTGCACTCATCCCATGCTGCCCTGTTCTCTCCCTGGAAGGGTTTCCATTGAGAAATTAATTTCAAAATCCAAGCAGTGGCAGAAAATGAAAAAAGCAGCAGAAAGCAGTACTAGAAGAAAAAATGCTTTTATTAAACTTCTGTGCTTTGTTTTAATAAAAAAATTTGGGGTCATGGTCAAAGTTCTCATGCCCTTTTGTTTACTTTGAGTTATGGCATTATTACATGTTGCACAGTTGTTCTTTGTGATTTTTAAAAACCATGCTTATTAGAAACTGCCAGATAATTAATCACTTTTTGTGTACCCTGGAAAAATATACAATGGTAGCAAAGTAGCACCTGTCAATTGAGACAGTGACAATAATAAATGCCAAATGTCAAATGAAACAAACTGTCAAATGAAACAATGGCAATAATAAATACAAAATATTTGTTATGTCTGTACAGTTTATATCAAACTCCTAAACAAAACCTTCTAGAAATTTCATTTGCATGCAGTGGCAGAAAGGCATGTATTTTAATAAACGCGTTGCCTAGGGACTTAGGAGAAAAGTATTGCTGGTCTCACTATAATACCTGTTCTGGGAACTTCCAAACTGAGTAGGAACCTTCCACAAAGATGGTATTTCTGTTATCTAGATTCTGTTAAGTAAAGGTAATGCCTAAAGCACACTGGGAAAACAGCACATGAGCTCTAATTGCTGCTCTTTAGAATCCAAGGAGAAATTATTTCAGAAACTTAGCCAAATTCAGACTTCCACATGTATTTCTTTAGAACCTTATCTGTGCTAATGATGGTGACTTCTTGGTAATACAAATAAAGTCTGCCTGTGTTTTTTGAACTCGAGTATTAGTAACTTAATCTCACTAACTGGACTAGCACCCAGTCCAGCAACATCATCTCATACTAAAGTAATACATTAAATATGTAAATTATACACCTATACTAAGTTTCCTCTGTCTTGAATTAGAGTAAATTTATTGTCTGTCTTGACAATGCCATTCGCCAGAGTGTCAGAGGATACAAATGAAGATCGTGCCACTGAGATACTCTATTTACCCTAGCTTTACTATGGTTTACTGCCTCTAAATCTTCAGGTAACTGTTTTAACTGGACACCAACATAATAACTTATTTCTAAAACAGTGTTCCAAACAGTGGTATTGATCTTCCTGTATTTACATTCTCCACTTCTGGCTGTGGAGTAGCTCTTGTGAAATTGCACTGGCTGAGTTGGAACAAAACTACTCAGCCTTACCTCCAGTTTCAAGCCAACTGAAACCCAAAGAGATTTCTGAGAACAGGCGTGGAATGTTGAAACAGGAGAAAATTACTTCCTTGTGGCTAAAAAATTTGGCTGAGCCAAGTCTGGTATAAAGGAAGAAATTACGTTAAATGCAGCACTATTCATAATTTTGGAAATTCAAAGATGCTGGCATGAATAGCATGAATAGCATTTAAAAACCACTGTTGAAGATTTCATAGAATGTGTAATGACCAGTTTTTAGTATTGGTGTAATTTTACCAGCTGTATTGCTTGCACACACTTAGAAAGAGGATTCAATAAAAACAATACAATCGATATTTCTGTTAGTGTTAGCAAGTGTGCTAATGCTTGATCCAGCTCAAAACTTTTCTGCAGCAAAAATCTGAAGAGTACAGAGCCAGGAAACAGGCGGAGTAGGGATGGGAAGCCTTGAAGAGTCAGGCCACTAGGAAGGTGGGAGAAATGATGGAATGTCTGATGATGATGGGATAATTTGGTGTTTCTGCAACAGTTCCCATCCCTGACATCTCAGCTCCTCTCTTGGCAGAAAGAACTGCAGCCAGCCTGCCTTTTGAGGGCTTTGCCCTGATAAAGTAGTCATGGGCATTTTGCTGATTAATTCTTCCTTTCCTGTGTCTACAGTTGTATTAGTTAATACAGAAAGCTTTGTATGTTTACTGTATTTTCAGAGATAAAGATTCTGCCAAACTCTGGAAGAAGAAATGGGAGGTAGGAGAGGCTAGAGGTGTAGGAAACTTCCCTGACAGCCTATGCTCCCCAGCTGTCTCTGGCTGATTTAACACTGGCCCAAGATTCTCTTGGCGGGACATGCAATGACAGCTGAAGAACTGGTCTCTGCTTTTCTATACCTGCTAGCACAAACATAGCTTTTGAAATATTCATGCAATGCTCATAAAGTCAGTGCAGTAGATTATTCTTGGTAATGGCCAATTCCTGGGCAAACAAGTGGGCTAGTTTAGTACGTATAAATGATTGTAAAATAAACTGCAGCAGGGGTGACTCAGAGTGTCACAGCTTCTTCTCTGTGTTTCCAATAGCAAATGAGGAAATGGCCCTCTTGAAGTATTACTGGAACTGGACGCCTCTTTTTGTTCCAGCATGAGTTCTGTCATACAGGCACACAGGAACTAAGAATGAAATGTTGCCAGAATGAGGCAATGCTAGAAAGTCATAGTTGGAAGAAAAAATCCTTTTTTGCCAGTTAATTCCTTCATGTTTCTTGCTTATGAATTCCTCGGTGTTCTCCCAAAATGCAGCTGAGGACTAGGTACCTGCTAGTTTCTGCTGAACAATATGAATATAGGAATTTTACAGGTATTCTGTTCTACAAGAGGTTTCAGTCACACTATTGATTTCACAGTGCAACATAATTCCAGAAAGATATCTTTAAAAATGGCATTATTACAGTCAGTTGAAATATAATCCTCCCCCCCCCCCACAAACCAACCCCCCAAAACCCCAACCTTTAGCATTAGGTAAGATACCATTAGGACAGCAAAATATATGACTGTTTTTATTTTAGGCTCAAAGTGTGAAACATAGTAATACAGGAATTAGCATAATACAGACTATCACGGTGTCCACCAGACCTGATGTTCCAAAGAGGAGCTGCAATACTTGCTGAAGCTGGAGTGACAAATGTTGTTGGAACTTCTAGCCATTGTGCAGATGACTTTAAATTTTTGGCATTTTGGCCATTCACCCAATTCTCAAAAATATTTACTTATTCTAAAAACATAAATGTCAAAGCTGAGAAAGAATACATTTCATTCCTTTATGTCCAAGCAAAGGCCAACCATACTCTGGGCTGCATCAGGAGAAGCGTGGCCAGCAGGGCGAGGGAGAGGATTCTGCCCCTCTACTCTGCTCTGGTGAGGCCTCACCTGGAGTCCTGCGTCCAGCTCTGGAGCCCTCAGCACAAGAAGGACATGGAACTGTTGCAGTGGGTCCAGAGGAGGGCTACAAAAATGATCCAAGGGCTGGAGCCCCTCTCCTGTGAGGACAGGCTGAGAGACTTGGGCTTGTTCAGCCTGGAGAAGAGAAGGCTGCGGGGAGACCTGATTGCGGCCTTTCAGTACCTAAAGGGGGCCTATAGGAAAGATGGGGAAAATCTTTTTAGTAGGGCCAGCTGTGACAGGACAAGGGGTAATGGTTTTAAACTAAACCAGCATAGATTTAGACTAGATAGAAGGAAGAAATTCTTTACAATGAGGGTGGTAAAACACTGGCACAGGTTGCCCAGAGAGGTAGTGGAGGCCCCATCCCTGGCAACATTCAAGGCCAGGTTGGACGGGGCTCTGAGCAACCTGATCTAGTTAGCTGTGTCCCTGCTCGCTGCAGGGGGGTTGGACTAGATGACCTCTAGGGGTCCCTTCCAACCCAAAACATTCTATGATTCTATAAAATGCACTTGTTATGTGGATGAGACTACAATAGGCATTTCTCTCTTTGCTTATATGACCACAGATATATATATTTGCTCACATCCATTGCTTGCTACCTTCCTTTTCTTTATCAAGGACTAAAGGAGTATTCTAAGCTCCAATACCAAACTCCTAACTAACAACTGAAGCAAAGAACTGAACTCTTTGCCCTCTCCCAGTGACTTGATACCACAACATGCCCAGGCTTCTCTTTGGCCTGTGCCTTAGAACTGAACGTCTCAAACCACTCTGTCGCTGGCAGGTGCTAGGCAGCCTACCAGTGCTTGCTATCCCTTCTCGTTGTCGCAGGTTTTCTGAAATTGTGGTGAAGGTGTCTTCTCTAGAGACATGCACTGAAAAGGCCAGTTTCTCCTGTTGATCACATCACTCAGATTTCTGGGGCACAGACAAATTCTTAATACACGGCTGCAAGTTTAACAGGGCAATTGCTTTGCAGCTGGCTGAAACACAGACACTGATCTAAGCCCTACTGACTCATAGCACAGACTAGACCTGCTGCTGGTGCTTTCAATTTATATTGAGACCACTGCTATAATTGAGTGCATTATTCACCTTTAGCCATAAGGTGTTCTTAGGCCTTTACAGGCTAGAAATTAAATTCAAATAATAGATAACTGAACTCCTTTCTCCTTTTTGTAATAACTTTTAGTAAGACAAACTTGCACTTTCCATTTTTTTATGGAAAACAAATACTGTTAAATAAACAAGATGGGAAAAAGAGAAACATAGATGCTAAAGTACTTGTTTTATGAAATAAGTAAACATTTTCCTAAAAACATGATTAAGAAAAATTTTGTGGTCTAAATTGACCAAACTAGCTAATCACATGCTATCTTGCAAGCAGACAAAGACCAAAGCAGTAGCAGCAAGTTAGGTATTTCCAGAGTGTACCAATGTCTGTGAATATAAAGCTAAACAAAATAGTCCAGTTCTGGGCTCCCCAGTTCAAGAAGGATGAGGAACTCCCAGAAAGAATCCAGAGGAGAGCAACAAGGATGATAAAGGGACCGGAGCATCTCCCCTATGAGGAAAGGCTGAGAGAGCTGGGCTTGTTCAGCCTGAAGAAGAGAAGAGGGGACCTCATCAACACATACAAATATCTGAAGGGTGGGTGTCACGAGGGCGGAGCCAGACTCTTCACAGTGGTGTCCAGCGACAGAAGGGGCAATGGGCACAAACTGAAGCATAAGAGGTTTCAGTTGAATATGAGGAGGAATTTCTTTACTTTGAGGGTGACAGAGCACTGGAACAGGCTGCCCCGGGGGGGTTGTGGAGTCTCCTTCTTTGGAGATATTAAAAACCTGCCTGGACACAATCCTATGCAACCTCTAGGTGAGCCTGCTTTAGCAGGAGGGTTGGACTAGATGATCTCCAGAAGTCCCTTCCAACCCTTGCCATTCTGTGATTCTGTGATTCTGTTATAGTAGCAAAATAAACCAATTATTTCAAAATCTGGATTCATCCTCTCACGCAGAATGTGGAAAGGATAATAAACTACTGCAAAAGCTTGTTGGTTTTTTTTCTTTTTCTCAGTTTAGCAGTCCAATTTAGAGCCCTCTCCTTGAAATTCCACGCATCAGGAAGGCCAAGTGAAATTCCAGTTAACTTTATACACTTGAGACCTCATGTGGCCACTGTTGCCTCTCAGAATCAGTGTGCTTCTTTCATTCTTTTACCTTATGTGAGTCACATTTTTATACCAGCTCTTCTATCTCAAACAGCCAGACATACAACAGTTGTATTACTTGAAACAGCAACTTTGAAAATTCTCCAGCTATTATCTGTTTTAGAAAGATAGAAAATTGGCAGCTTGAGGAATGCTGCTAGTTTATATTTCCTTAATTTTTAGACTCTTAATATTAACATGAACTTAATTTTAATTTTATTTTTTGAACAAAAATGGCATTACGGAAAAATAGCAGACTTTCTCACACTTCCAAATGATTTTTAAATACCAGCAGTGTGAAGTTATAGACATGTAATTAATTAATTAAAGATAAAAGCTTATTGCTTCAACATTTGATTGGAATTTAATACTTAAAACAGGGAATCCAAACTTATTGTTACAGAAATTTTTGGAAAAGTTCTCATTTGGACATGCAGATTTGAAACAAAGCTGCTTTTATAATTTTTCCTTTCTCAAAGGAGAAATTAAAGTCAATTAAAGTGAATTTGAAATACTACACAGGAAAATGTTATGTGATTTATGTCAATAATATAAATCTATAAAAAAATTAAAGTATTTAACAGGTAAAGGTGGCTGGACCTGTCTTCACAACCATCTCAACATAAAGGATGAATTGAGAAAGTTAACAGTAGTACAAGTATGGGATGGGATATGAATAACTCCTTCCTTTAAAATTGCTTGTTTTCTCTCCTCTTCTCCTGCCTCATCCTCTCCACATACATGATTGTTATTTGTAGCAGACATGTGTGCTACAGATCTGACTGGTCAGATTATTTCTGAAGGTCAAAGCCAGAATTTTTGAATGCTTAATCTGGTTCTGAAAGAGACATGAGTCTCTGTGGAATAACATTGACATGCAGGGTGATGCATAGGTGAACACTGCCTTCAAATTTTATTCAGACTAGATGCTAGTAGTAAACCCATGGGATGACTGATTGGGTAGAAGTTCAGTTTTCATAACTACTACTGTATTAAGTTCTTACTTTCTCATGAAGATTTTAAACATTCACTACATTGCTGGGTTTAGTCCTGTGTATTTAGCTTAATGCTTACGGTTAAATCAATTAAATGTGATGTAAGATTATAATTTAGATATTGCCACATAACTTATAAACCGGGCAAAACTGAATTTTAAAAGATTTCATATGTTACACAGCTTACAGTAATGCTGCCCCTGAAAAATAAATGCCATAAAGAGTTTCATAAAAATATCCATCAGCTTTTTGTGTTTCATCCCATAAAAACATGTAGATAATGACACTGTTTTAAGGTAAATAATTTTAATATTAATGTTTAATATTTGTATATTATTTTATATATTTGAAATATTTTATCATTTTATTTTTATATTATATTTTAATGTATTTTACTTGGCTTAAACTAACAAATCCTGAAAATTACCAAGTTTTTAGGGCTGTCTTATTTTCATATTTCCACATAATGATTCCTCACATCATGTGCTACTAGAGACACACAGGTATTTTATTAATATCAATGCATACTGTCTCTTTACATCCTCTGAAAAGTATTTCCTAAGCAGTTTCACCTGCATTTATGGAAGAATATTGCAGTCATTGAGAGCTTGTACATTCCTGATGGTGAATACACATTGTAGTAGTGTTCCTATGCCCATGGGTGTCCCATTGATGTCAAGGTGATCATTAGAGTGGACGAAGTGTATGAAATGGGTATAGTCAAAGGAAAAAAATTCTTGCTCAGTGGTGT
The DNA here is from genome assembly GCA_023375905.1 of Nycticorax nycticorax. Classification (NCBI taxonomy): domain Eukaryota; kingdom Metazoa; phylum Chordata; class Aves; order Pelecaniformes; family Ardeidae; genus Nycticorax; species Nycticorax nycticorax. Next base: position 1,178,956 of record JAKFQP010000064.1, on the reverse strand, counting down.
AAATGTCCGTATAACCTTCAGCTTCAATAGTGTCAGGGTTTAATTCTGAGTATATTCTTACATCAGGCTTTCAAAATAACTCCAATCAGTGGGATAGCTACTTCTGGCATACTTGAATTGAGAATCAGCATTTGTAATTCTATCCTAAAAGCCTTCTTGAAAACATCCTTTTCCCTTCTTCTGGACTATTTAAACTTCTTTTTTTGGTATTTACATATTTAAACACCTATTTCAAATGCACAGTTACATTGCAGTTATACTCTGGTTTTCATGTGCTTTTAAATGCTTTTCCCAAAAATTGGTGCATTAAGCTATATGGACAGGTTCCCAAGGGAACACATCTCTCAGCAGGATTCAATTTAAAATTCTTTGCTGGTGAAGAGTTAAATAACTGTTTAGTGAAAAATGTTTGGTGTCACACCAGTTCCAAATGTCAGGTGGGGCATGTGTTAGCATAACTTGTTGTAATTGTGACAGCTAACATCAGTAGCAAAAATAATGGAATCAGAGCAAGGACAAGTTAAGATGGCACCAGATTTGCCAGAAGATTCCGGATGTGTTGTCTCTATAAAGCAGTTTGAGCTGCTATATTTAAACAAGCACAGTTTGTTTTCTTTCCCTTTCACCCAGGTTGTGACTTCTCTTGGATTACTTGCCAGTCTTCATTTATTTAGAATGCTTTCCATTCTGTTTAATTCCTCCTCAAAGTTTCCCTTGGATGACTAGCACTCTTCCAAAGAGAATATGCTCCATATGGAATCAGTTTGTTGCTTTTGTCTTGGTAGAATCTAGTATTCTGCAATATTTTTGAAGTCTGAATGAATTTTAACAACTACTTAAATCTTCTGCATCTGCATGGGTGTGAGCTGCATGCTTGGAACAACTAAAATTATCAAAGGTTCAGTGAAAATTACTAATAGCTTATAGTTCAAAGTAAAATAATAGGACACTGAAACAGACACAGTTAAAAAATTGCGTCATTTCCATCTCTGCAATGGTGTGAAACAAAAGAAGAAAAGAACATAATAGTAACTAAAGAAATAACAGGTGGGAGAGATGCACATCTGGTGCTATTTAATATGATGTAGTCCAAGAAAATTTGAACAAATACTGATAACATGAGTTATTTCTTGATCAGATCAGTCAAGGTCTCCAGTGCACCAACCTCTTTCCTCCCATCCATCCCTCCTCCAGGTTTGCCTGCCTGTGCTTATGCCAGCTCTGAGGTGGCACAGACTGCCCTGGCTCCGGCCTCTGGGAGCAGAGCTGCTTGAGCAAGTGCTGCTGCTCCCTGACAAGACCAATCACGAATGTACTTCCACCATGTCCATGAGTCTAACTGATCTATCTTTATTGTCTCCAAGCCTCGGCCACTGCTCACTTTGTTGCCCCCTGTAGCAGCTTCTATTATCTTGCCTATTCTTCTTCTTATGACAGTCCCTCAGCCTGTCATAACACAGCCCATCCTGTGTTTCTGATGCCAAACAGAAAGCACTAGGGATGTTCTCTCAGAATTCTAAGACATACATAGTTACTCTTGAGAGTTTGACTTTCTTTTGGTGATGCACCCTGAGGCATCTCAGGCCCTGACCGGCCTCATGTGGGGTCTCCACCTACAGCCCTGCCTACGGGTGCAGAGGTGGGGGTGCAGAGGAAGGCAACTGGGGCTGATGGGGACCCTCCTCTGCTGGCTGTGTTGTTGCCCTCAGCTACTGGCTCCCTGTCCCTTATGCAGCCATGGGCCCTTTCTGCTCCCTGAGTTTAGGTTAAGAATTATGCTACCTGGTCTCTCAAACAACTGCTACCCCTTCACAGTCCTATCTAGTGCCATTGATTCCTTCAAGATTTTCTGCTAGTCTGGACATGATTTTTGCTCCCTCAGGCCTCCCTAAGGCTTCGCAACTTCAGTGTGTCAGTGCTGATGTCTCCACCTGGACGATTCAGACTTTTCATGGGAAAATCTGAGTATGCCAGAAACAGACTCCTAGCTCATTCCTCAGCCAATCCTCAGCTGTTGAGAGGTGCTCACCAGTAATAGGCAGGTTCACAGGCCATCTTATTCTCCTGGACCTCCCTTTTTTCTGAGTTGCATAGGTGAAAAGAGCATAGCAGCCTTCTAGCCCCATAAATAAGTTTGCTGTTGTTTGTAAGAAGGCACAGGTGTTGTGTCAAGCTCACGAGACAGGCCTCAGGACTTGTCAGGCTTTGTACGGACTTCACTTGGGCTGCCTGGGGACTCCGAATGCTAAGGGCTTGCTACACTCTCCCCCACAATCCAAACTGAAGCCATCAATTTTGAGATCCAGAGGGTCTGTAGAAGTGTGAATGTAACACCAAAGTGTCCACCAAAGGGTAATTGGTAATTGGACTAACAATTCCTTGATTAGACTGCTAAGTGTGCTTGTTTTGCCCAGAACAAGACTGAGCTTAACAAACTATTGGGAATTCAAGCAAGCTGCTCTAACTTGGATCCCATAAACCAGTGAAGCATGAAGTGCCCCTAGATCTGTCAAAATCTTGCCATGCATTGCTGTTGGTGATATGTCTCCTTCCTCTTCTGATGGGCATGCTATACCCTCTCCTGTTGTATTTAGTGATTTACTAATGGCTGGAAATCCTCTGATCCTTTTTCTCCCTATTGCTCTTCTGCCATTGTGGTTTGGCTGTCAGATTTAGTATAATAGTTTGGGTTTTTTTCAATCTTATGCTGAATGCAGCCCTTTCTTTCTGCAAGGCTTCTTTAACATCACCTACTTTAGTAACTTAAGAGCATGATGTAAAAATAGAAATGTGATTGAGTTGATGGAAGGCCATCAGTTTGGTTTACTTCTGCTTTCTCAGTGCTTCAGCTTCCGTACCAGGTCATCTTAAGTAAAATAAGTAGTGATGACTGGGATATTTTAGTTACGTGCCCCAAACCAGAAATTTTCTTGTTCTATTATATTACTCATTACAAAAGTCTAAACAAAAATCTAGTACAAAAATAAACTGTGTATGAAGCAACTTTTAAAAACCAGTAGATACAATCCCTCGATCAGAAATTAAGAAATGGAAGTGCTTTATTAAGGTTTCTCCTGAACAACTCCTATTTTACGATTCTATGTACAAACTAAAATGTAAGTTAAACTATTGTGCTATTGACCTCTAAAATACTAATTTTCTCTACAAATTCTCCTTAAAAATAAACCATTTAATGAATATCAACATTTCTTTTCCAGCCAGATAAATCACTTAATGACTAAAGAATCTTTGCAAAAAAAAAAGTTTTGTTATGGCTTAACTTCTTAATCGGGCTACTGGGATACTAGTAAGAGGTAACATACAAAAGGTTTGGTGTTTTTTTTCCTTACATCTATTTTTATATACCCTGTGAATTACATCTACTTGATCAACCTGACAGCCAGTGGACTGCTGAGCAGGAAAATTACTTAATGTGCAGCTAAAAATATTTTAAACTCCAGTGAAATTGATTCTGAGTTTTCAATTTTTTTTTTTCAACTCCAGCTTTTAATTTTTGTATTTGCTTTTTAAAGTTAGTATCAGGTTTTTGTTGTTTTTCTAGGTTAAGAGAAATATAGTAGGCAATCATCAACTGGAAAGCTTCATTTTCAGAGTTTTGTCAGTGCAAGGCAATTTTTTAAAGCTTATTTTGTTAATAGATTTTTTTTTTGATTGAGATATTTCAGGGAATTCCTCAACTTAACAATTTTCATGCACGAAATCTCTATTTTGTAATACATATTAATACTTTCCAGCTTTTATATTTAACATATATAATTATCATGACTAAGCACATCAATTAAAAAAGAACCTGTCCAAGAATCACTCACAGAAACATTATTTTTGGCCAGGAGAATAACAGTTAGTGAATGAAATCAGACTTAAGTCTCCCAAAAACCAGGAAGTTTTATATATTTAGAAAGAGGGAAAATCCTTGAAAAACCCTGGGAAAGTTTATGTGGCACCAGTAAAAACACAGAGCAGAATTGTGTAATTTCAGCTTTATTACACTTAATGGTAAAAATTTCCTGTAAAAGCTAGAACAGTTTGAAATATTTGAAGAGACTTCTGAAAATCAAAGCAACAAATTCAGGATTTATATATTTATCTGAATATATACCTGATATCTAGACAGAAATATCTAGATCATAAGGAGCCTTGTTCATGCACTGCGTGGCTATAATTTACAAAACTGCTACAAAACCCATATAAGCTTGATCCCTTGAATTGCAAAGAATGTCATGTCAATTGATTCATCCCTTAAAACACAATGGACTTTCCAAAATTGAAAACATCCTTTTCTCAGAAAAATCTGAGATTCTGGAGAAAATTCAGGTATCTCTTCTGTCAGTTTCTAAGACAGGAGACATCAAGTATTGCAATAAAACTGCACAAATTTAACAATCATATGATTTTGTCACCTATTTTTGAAACTTCAACTACACAGCTGCACAGCTTTAATATTGATTGGACTTCTTTTGCAGTGGCATCTCTAACATACTAGCAAGTTTCTTTCTTTACACATTTCTTCCAGGGATTTTTTTAAAAGTCCAAATGGAGAGACTTGATATAAACTCTTTCTAAATGGACATTCATAGCAGCATTCTCTGTTAGTAAAGAGGCAAAGTCAATAGTAACTAAAACTGTGACACAAGAGAATTATACCATCCCACCCCCAAAAAGGCACTTCTTTTTCTGCTACCGAAATATTTTTTTTGTGAGTCACAGAGTGGTTGAGGTTGGCAGGGACCTCTGGAAGTCATCAGGTCTAACTGCCTGCTCAGGCACTACCTACAGCCACGTGTCCAATGCCATGTCCAGGCAGCTTTTGCATATGTCCAAGGATGGAGACTCCACAACTGCTCTGGGCAACCTGTCCTAGTGCTTGGTCACCCTCACAGTGAAAAAGTGTTTCCTGATGTTCTGACAACACCTCTTGTGTTTCAGTTTGTGCTCGTTGCCCCTGGTCACTGCTGAAACAAGCCTGCCTCTGTCTTCTTTGCACTTTCCCTTCAGGTATTTACAGACATTGATGAGATATTCTCCCCAGCCCCACCACCTTTCCACCCCCCCACCTCCTGAGCTTGCCCTTTTCCAGAGCAAACAGTCCCAGCTCTCTCAGCCTTTCCTCATAGGAGAGATGCGCCAGTACATCATTGTACTGGCCATTCTCTGGATTCTCCATCAGCTGCATTTCTCTCTTGTTCTGGGGAGAACTGGACATACTACTCCAGGTGAGGCCTCACCAGTGCTGAGTAGGAGGGATCTGAGGATGAAGCCAGTGAAGCAGAAGGAGCACAGAGGAAGGGTGCATTTTCACCTGCCATACAAATGTTATAAATAGATTAAATTCACTGTTAAAAAAAAAGAAAAGAGTTGCCATCATGGTAAGCATAGCATTTAAGAGAGGTTTTGTGCATTTACCTGTTCCTGCTCTGTATATGCAGAATTTACTTTGCATCATAAATGATTACTAACTGCCTGCCACTAGAGGTCATGTATTTGCTATTGAAACAAATCATAAGGCGGATCAAATTTTGTTTGGTTTTGTTCAAACTGGGAAACCAGCAGAAAGAAGACAGAAGATACTGCCCAGTTCTAGAAAACACTGAAACTAGTATTACTGAAAAGAAATGGCATACTGAATTATTCTGTATTCATCTACTCCTTAGATTCCAAGGGTAGAAAACAACCCATGGAACTTATCTTGTGAAAAACCAATGACTGCAGTAAGGGATTTGTCACATTAGCTCTGAATATGCTTGCAGGTCAAAGAACATGAAGTTTACAGAAAACAGGAAAGGTTTGGCTGAAGTAAAAGATTAAGGCATTGAGATAAAAATAGGAGATGCCCTGAGTTGTCACATTAAGGCATATTCATTAGACAGTTTAACAAATGATGGGAATAACTATAGGAATTAATTGCAGGATATCAGTTTAACCCCTTTACTGTCACTAACCAAGTAAACAAGCCTGCATATACTCAAATGTATCTCACTGCAGGATAAGTTGATTGGACTTTGAAGGATGAAATGGCACAAAAGTAAGAACAGAAGATCCATTATTAATGTCCTAATAAAGACAATCATTCAAGAAAATGTCTCCTTTGCCATATATTCAAAACAGGGAAAGAGTTGATGTTGCTTCTTTGGGCCTATACTGGTGGCAGAATTAGACACAGGGCAGAGTAAGAGCTACGTTAACTTAACGTAGATACAAGACTCTAAGCAAGCAGATAGGTTAATGCTGTGTTGGCAGAAGCACATGACTGCCCTGAGGCACAATGCAATTTAGAGATACCTTGAGCTAGTTCATATCCTACAGAAGAAGAGTACACAGCTGTAGGTTTGCTTTGTTCACTTTCAAAAGAATAAATGTGTTCAAAAAGAAACAAAACCAGATTATTTTTGCATAAATAACTAGAAAACTACACACAATCACAATGCTAATTCTACATTGTTTCCAAAACAAATACATCATCAGGACTTAAATGGAATTAGGTTTTTACTAGAAATATGAAACAATGAAGATAGTGAAAAGATAACAAATGTATTAAATTCCTAGTTCTGCAAGCCAAGCAGGCAGGCTAATTTCTTCTCTATTATGACTGGGTGCTAACATATCCCAATCCACGTGACTCTTCAAAATAGGGAAATATCCTTGGTAGAGGTGTTAACTGCATCTTTAAAAACCATAAAGTAGATAAAAATTCAAGACCCAAGGCTTTTCTTCACTGAAAAAAAAAACCCCAAAACCAAAAAAACCCCAGACACAGAGGAAGATTCTTCATTAAAAAAGGTAGCACTGTTTTTTCAGAACTTGCTTTGAGTGAATTCTGACCTAGGCCAAATAACAGAAAAATATACCAAGAGCACAACCACAGTAGAGATAAAGTAACTTACAGAGGAGAAAGATTTTATTCAGAGTGCCAGAGTATCAGAAATAAAGTTGTGGAAGAATCTGACATCTGAAATGTTCAGCAAACACTGAAAAGCTGCCTGGAAAATGTCTTGTAAGGATCCCAGGTAATCTACTTTGCATCTTACTTTATAGCTTGTGAAGTCAAAGGGAACATTGTACTGACAAAATGTTGTGCCATGTTTCTGGGAGGTAATCTTTTTGCAGGGTGAGAGTGGGTCTGTGCACCACTTGACCTTTAAATGAGAGGAGATGGCTTTAATATGCTTGAAAAGAAATGTTTTAAATATGCATTGTTTTTGCCTTATCTGCCTTATCTGATGGCAAAAACTCAATCACTTTTGCAATTCAGAGAATGGCAGTTCTCAAACACTTTAAAATGCAACTCTGCTTCTTAAGCAAAACCACGGGTCTTACCTAGCATTCCTGTGGTGGGTTTATGTCTGATCAAAAACATGACACACCATGATACCATGCAACAGGAGAACTCCTACGACTTGTGAGACTGCAAAAGCTGTAGCTGATCAAATACAATACCGTGAAGTCAGAAGTATGAATTTTATGACATTCTTATGAGTTAACCATCAGTTTTTTCCTAGAATATAGTTTCCCATTCCCACTTCACAGAACCCTTGGATCAGAAAAAGACCTAATTAACCAGTTCTCATGTCCTTATTCTAGTCATAATTTGATCAAGCTCCAGCTGATGTTTTAGAACTCACTAAATCCATTAGACGGTTCTTCCAAAACTCTCCTCTACTGAACATTAAAAGCCTTCCAACTTCTAAGAGAAAATTAATTATGGCCATTTTGCTCATTTGTTCCAAAATTTTCTGTTGCCTTTGTCCTCCTAAAAGTTGCTTATTATTTCATGGAGCACTTCACTTTGCTAGACTGAACAAGCCTGTTTCTTTCAATTCTCTGTTGAAGAATAAACTTCTCTGGTAATCTTTCTGCACATTTTCTCCTTTAAAGTTGATTTCTAGGAAGTTGAGGATCCAAGTGGTACACAAGATGGTGGATAACAGCTCATAGAACTTTATCAGGTCTTCATTAGCTCTAACAGCGATACACACATGAATTGTAGGTCACACTTGCCTTCTCCATGAGCAACCTCCATCAAGTCCAACTGATTATTCACCTCACAGTCTATTACCATTTTTATCTGAGCACTCTACATACTTTCCTAGAAACCAGTTGTATTTTGCCATTTTCAGGTAGGTTGTGTATCTGGTTTTCAGTGTCAGGAATGTAAATTGCTTGTGGAGTATCACTCAGGCAACATAACCACTGCAAAGATACATCATATTTTGTTCCCTCTCTCTCCCTACCCCTGTGGCTTTCTTCTAAAATCTGTGTTCTACTAGTATGGTGTAAACTCTCAAGAGGTCATTCGTATTTAATACCCTAGATTATTCAATTCCCGATTTAATTCCCAGACTAGGCCTAGACTGGACACCGCAATGCTACTCTCCCCAATTTTCTTAAAAGTGTTGTTGGTTTCAGCTGAACACACTATTTTTCATAGCGAGCTCCACTCACTTCTCTTTTTTTCCCTTCCCTTCCGTCACCTTCCTGCGATGATAAAACGAAAACCATCAGTTGGGAGGGTAACAACTAAGTGAAGATAACAAACTTTGCTGACCTGACAGATCAAGGGAGGTTTTTATGTCTCACTAGCAGGATAAGAATTTAGCAATTTTGTGGATTATTCTTACTACCCTAGCATGTAAGCACACTAGCAAAGGTTAGAATATTGTTTCAAATTACATGTCCTACTTTATTTTAAGTGGGGGAAGAAAAAAAGATCAATAAAATGCAAACAAACACAGGAAGATTTTACTAATATGCTATTCCTGAAACAGATTAGCTGTTTTAGGCACATGCTGAGACCTCTCAAGAGGCTGTTAACTGGGATATATCTTGATGACCAGTTGAAGAAAAACCTTTCCAGACTATAGCCTGAAATAATACTAAGCTAACTTCAGGGTTTGGAGGCCAGCAGAGACCAGCAGAGGAACACCTCTGGGGAGCAGCTATCTGAGCTCCTGCAGGCTTTGGAAGGTCGCTGCTGGCTGCGGAGCTGGGGCAGCACCTGGGAGGGACCCTGTGGTGGCTGAGGTGGAGGGTGGAGAAAGCCCAACTGCTGGGGAAGCGCATGGCCCTCCAGCTCCAGCCACCACCTGATGCCCCTGCAAGCTGCAGCCACAGCAGCAGGAGCAGCCGATTTCTCATTTGCAGTTTACCTATACAAATATCCTCTTTTCTGACCTACTGGTTTTCTGGGTTTAGGGGTTTTTTTTTGTTTTTGTTTTTTCCCCAGAAGGTCATCTCCATGCAGTTTCTGTGCTGCTAATGAATACTTGAAAATGTGTCCTTCTCTCTGAAGAGCTGTGACACCAGGGCAAGAGAGGATGGTTGGAATTCAGGAGGATGCCCTGGCTTTCACTGTGAAACCAAAGCCACTCCAGTAACGTCTCCAGTTTCAGTCTTATTTCAGTTGTCTCTAAAGGGTTTTGGATGCTTGAAAGGGGAAAAAAGACTTCAGGATGAACTCCGTACTGCCCAGAGATTAACACCAGTTGATCCCTGGGCTCCTTCCCAGTTGTTCTTGTGCAGATGAGTAAAGTAATTCTCAATATACATGAAGAAACTTGGTACTTCCTTGTACACTTGACAGATCTCATGGTTGATGTCTGCAACTGAGTAACTTGGCCAATGACTGGAAGTTCCTGCAGGTGGAAACTTTCTGTGGTACAGTAGGGGAATAATATTTCCAAATGCTTCCACACCCAAGCGGGTCACATGCCAACTCGCTTGCCTGAAGTGGGAATGTACCGTATCTGGAGAAATATCCCTTTCACTTTTTCCAACACTTACAAAGAACGTTTTGAAATTTTTGGTTTCTTGGAAGAGACGTTCATGAGGACTTTCTTCAGGTGCTTGAGTTTTGGGTTTTTTTTTCCCCCAGAGCGAACGTTGCTGGATAAAACCGAGGTGCCATTCCGGCGGCCGCCGGCGGGTACGTGCCGCCCGCAGGGGCTGCCCTCCACCGCGTTACCGCCCGGGCCCGCCCCGGCGGGGCTCGCCGCTGGCCCCGCCGCACGCCCCCCGGCTGGACGTGTCAAGCAGCACTCGATCAGGACGCGTGAACTCGAAACAAAACAGCCCAGCTCCCACCGCGCCCCAGCCGCCACCCCCGACGTTAACGTCGGTCGCTGCAGTTAATGAACGTGGCTCCCCGGAGCCGATGTGGACCGGCCCAGCCGCCAAGGAGACCCGGGCCAGGGCCCGGCGGGGCTGGAGGCCGCCGCACCCAGCGGGCGGCGGGGGGGGCAGCGCGGGGGGCGAGCCGCGAGGCAGCGGCCGCGGCAGCCCCTTCCCCGGCGCGGGCTCAGCGGCCACGCCACCCGCGTTCGGCTCCCGCCGGCCGCCGGGGACCGCGGGACAGGGCCCCCAACGGCCCAGGCGGGGCGCGGCGGGGCGGGGCCGGGCCGCCCTCCGCGGGAGGAGGGGGAAGGCGCCGCCACCTGCCCTCGTCGGGGCCGGCCCGCCGCGCGTGGTATTTAGAGGAGCGTTGCGCCGAGTGTCGCATGCAGCCGGGGCCGGGCAGCGGCCTCTTACCGCTATGAAGGGTGGCGGTATCGAGAACCCGGTGTTTGAGCCACCCAGCCCCGACCTCGACCGCCCGGGCCGGGCGGGCCCCGCCGGGGCAGGTGCCGGCGCCCCAGCCCCAGCGGCGGCGGCTGAGGCTGAGGCTGAGGCCGAGGAGGGGCCCTGCGGGTGGGGCCGCTGCGCCCCTAGGGCTCTGCAGCTCTGCAACAACCCTGAGGGCTACCTGGCTGCCTACAGCCTCCTGGCTATCTTCCAAGGTAACCCGTCCCCGCCAGCCTGGCCTGAGCCGCAGGGCCGCTGCCCTCCTCTCCCATCTCCCCCGTGCGACCCGGCCCCTGCAGGCCGCCCGCTGCCCTGGGCGCATCTCCCTCCCCGCCGCGAAGCCGCTGGGGAAGGCAGGCGGGAAGGCAGGGGCGGAGTGGTGGCGGGTGAGGGGAGGCAGCGTTACTCCAGCTGTCCCGAGTCCCGTGGCAGTCGTGGCTTTGCTAGGGAGCGAAAGTACCCTAGTGCCCTGGATAGGGAAGTTGCTCATGCAGTATTGCGCTCTGTACTTCACTCCTTTTCTTCTTTTCCTGCCTACCTTTTTGACCACTGCTGAGTCCGTGGTCCCATCAGCTCTGTGATTCATGCTCTTGTCTATACTGCTGTCACCAGTGCTCACAGGGAAGTAGTATTCCGTATTTTGAGATGTGTGAGCCAGGGAATAAAGCATATGATCTAAACCAACAGACAAAACTGTAATGCCCTAGCATGTAGCTTATTACCTGCCTGCCAATTAAAAAAGTACCTTAGCGTGGTTGGGTGCGACTTTGGGTAATTAAGATGGCTTTAAAAAAAATACGGTTTTGTTCTGTGGATCCCAGTGCAGTCATTTTTCTAACAACAAATGGCTTAATTTAAGATTGAGGGGAACCTGAAGTTTAGCTTACTCTTAATTTCTGTTGTTCAGCTTCAGATATTCTTGTCCATATCTTTGGTTTTCTGTAACAAGATTTGTTAAGGGCCTTGGCAAGCCCTTAGGCTTAGAAAGTAGTAATAATGGCTGAGGGTGAAGGAAGCATTAGTGTACCAAATGCTCAAACTTGAGGTTTGTAAAGCTTGGATATTTGTCTGTCAAATGCAGCAATTGGATTAATGTTCAGAACCCTTCAACTTTATTGGACTAGCTAGAAAAGAAAACCGTTTCCTGAAAAATTATGAGGCTCTAAAGCTCATCCTTGTTGCTGATAAAGAATGAGACTGAGGTAGAGGGGTGAGAGGAAATGTAGAAGAAAAGATTCAGCTCTAGAAGAGCAGGCAGCCTATGCCAAAGACACTTGGGATATGGATGGCTGCATTCCTGCCTGGAACCGTATTGAGGTAACTGAGATGGTCTGAGGAGAATTGAACAGGAGGTTCTGCTTAAAACCTAGAAGGATCTGACTGCTGTTTGTGTTGCTTGGAAAATCCTTAGAAGAACCAGTGTCTCAGTATGTGTTCCCATCAACTCTCTGATCACAACCTCTTTAGAATCTGATTTTCTTAGCATACTCGTGCTGTGTTAGGAAAGAAGTATCTAGAGAGTTTTGGGCAGAACCTGTTGCTCTTTGCTTGTATTTGAAAGGCCTTGCTACAGCTGGTAGGATCAGGAGGTGATTACTATTGCAGTTGTCCTGCTGTTAGCTCAAGTTTATTTTTGCTAACACAGTAAAAAGAAAGGGAGGGGTGGAAGAACTTCTTACATAGCAGATTTCAGTGGCAGCTGATTAGTAGAAGACTTTTAGATCATGCATGTATATTTTTGTAGCTTAAGAATATGGGTAGGCAACCAAAAATATCCTGAATGTGACACTGAAAAGCTTCATATTATATTACACTAGACAGAGTCTTGAATGTTTCCAGCATGTTTAAATTTCCTATGGCAATATTTCTTGATATCCAGTTTGCTGTGCTGATCTGATTGTCTGCTCAGCTGAATAATGAATTCAGTATCATATAAATTTTATTTCCTGTTAGTAGTGTGGATAGGTTCCCAATCATAAAAATGTCTTGTATCATCAGAATAAGACAGAGCTGCCCTTAGGATGCTATGGGTGTTGGTTATGCCACTTACCCAGGTCTTGGTCCTGTTATCTAACTGTAGATATATGCCAGACCTCAGAGGGGTACCTATCTAATCTAGTTCAGATTTACGGCCTTAATGTAAGGAAATGTCTGCTTGTTTTGAAAGCTGATGTAGGCATCCTAGTACAGACCTTGTGGTGTTCTTAATGATGTGATTGAATTTTCTGCGTAAGTTCCTTTCTTTTGACTGGATCGTAGAAACAAAATTGGGCACTGGAGACTCAAGTTGCAACTCTTGAGAAGCGGAAAAAACAAGAATCACTTCCAGACAAGAAATTCATTGCTGCTTGTGAAACTGCAAAAATACTCAGGTCTTGCAGCTTCAGAGTTTAGATGAAAGTACAGAAAACACAACTGGGATTTTGAAGTTCTGTGAGCTACTGTTGTATTGTAGCTTTGGGTCTATTTATTTAATTTACCCTCCAAATTACAGAAACATCACTGAGGAAGATAAAATATACCTGTAAGACATGCTAATGCACTTCCAGGAAAGTTTATTTCCTGATGTGCTGAAGAATAATGAAGTAATCCTTAACACACTTTTTATGTATATAAGTTGTTGTACTAGACTTTTTGCACAGTGAGTGAACATAGTAGGTAGTTATCTGCAGTGACCTAGTACATGTGTGTAGGTTATTGTATGTGCGTCTAACTGAAGGCATGTATTTATCAGGTTATTTTCTAGCTGCCCTAGAAAAAAAGGTTATCACTAGTAGCCAATTTGCTGTATTTCAGGTTCTCAGAAGATTCCAGGTGAAACTCAACACTTCATTTCTGGCTGTTTCTGTTTCAAGTACATGTGAAACCTGTATTTCCAGAATAGAAAACAATTCTTTGCGTAGAACAAGGTTACATGACTAATACCTCCTTTCTATATGGCACTTAGAGTTGCATAAATGTATGATTGCATCTTGTAATACAATAACCGGATATGCTGCTGTAGGAGCAAACAAGGTAGAAGTTATCTCACTATTTTGAGTACAAGAAGGACTGTTTATTCCTCATGTCAGTAATAATTTTATTAAACAAAACAACAGAACCGCTGTTTGAGACTGGTCCAGTCTAATCTGTCTGAGAACTTTGGATAGCACTAATATTTTGTACCCAGATTAGATTGGTTACTGGAAGGACTTTTTAATTATTTTTGCTTTTCTCTTTTTTAATTGAATGTCTGTAAACCACTGCTTTAAATCCACCTAAATACTTAGAACAACTGCAGAGCATGTTTTTTTGTGGAATGGATGAAGAAAAAATACTCTTGGTTTTTTGTTAGAGCAAATGAAGTTGGTTTATGATTAATCTGGATTCTGTGGGTCAGTACACACTGTACCTAAACTTCTAACGCATGTGGCAGGACAAGAGGTTTTGGATGAGAACAGTTAAAAAAAAATAAATTTCTATACTAGTGTTTAAGTGTTGAGATGTCCTTGTAGGATTTGTTTTTCAGATCAAGTTAGTATCAGCCAGGTTTCATCTTTCCTGAAGAGACTTGCGTGATTAATCCCTAGATGATGGCATTGGAGAAGTTATGCTGCCATTCATCACATCTACATTTTTACAGAAGTTTAATTATACAATAAAATTAACTGTAAGGTTTTATGGCTTTTAGGATGTAAATTAAAGGTGGCAACTTAAGCTACAGGTAAAAGTCAATGTCTTTGAGTTCTGTAATCAACTTGCCACATAGCACACCTACTTTGTGTGAGTGTTTTAAGGGCTTAGTAAATGTTTGAAGTGCTGGCGTATGGGAAACACTTGTTTGTTCATTCCTTCATGCTAGTATTGTTCTTTGGTCAATGCTTCTTAAGAAGAAAAGAAGCAAGCTGCCAAATGTATAAATAATGGCAGTGGAATAACACCTGAATCCTTCTGTTAATCCCATATGAATTTAAGTGTGGTGGTCAGACTGACAGGTGATAGAGGCCATAGTAGGGTATTAGAGAACTTGAAGATTGTGCCAGGATCTGCCTCCTTATAGAAAGCTGAAGTGCTTAGTTGTTGCGGGGATTGCACTGATAAGAAAACACCTGGCTGATTACACATTTGGAGTAATTTTTTTTTTCCTAATATGTAGAGCACTTTACACAGACCTGTTGAAATTCAGTTGCACTTCTGGGTGATGCAATGCTTGCTGAAAACTAACTTAAATCCATTGCTGTCCCCAGCTGTCTGTCCTTCTGTTCTGGGAATGACAGTAGAGATTAGTGTTTGAGTTTTAGAAAGAGGAAGAGTAACTGTAGGGCCTGTGTCATAAGAGATGCTCATTGGTCATCTGTGAGGTTACAGATGCAACTGTGAATCCAAGACTTCCTAACTTTTTTTTCTCGCTTGTAACAGAACCCTATTTTGGGGCTGTTAAAAGTAAACTCCTCCAAGTTTTAACTATTTGGTGTTTCACATACGAACAGAATGTGAGGCAGGATGGGAGGTTCAAGTTGGTATCTGCAAACAACCCTCTTTGGACGGTGTGTATAAGCATGCACCTGCAATTGCTACTTACTTGCTTCTGCTTTTGGATCAGTTTTTTGGAGTTCACCTGTGCCTGAGTAGGGCAGCTCATGCAGGGCCTCTTCTCCAGGTTGTCTGATACTTCTGCTTCAGGGAACTTCAAGAATCAGAGGGCAAACTTTTTTCTCAGTTAATCACCTCAGTTGCTCTGAAACAGCTGCAAAGTATTTTTAAGTATAGTTTTACACTTTTTTTTATATTACAGGGGAAGGATGTCTGTTCAAAAGCCTTCCTGTATCTTCTCTTCATGATGGCAGGGAGGAAACTACGTTTGTTGACAATCATGATTTGAAAGCTATGTCCTGAACTTCTGTCAGTCATAGCTTGCATTCTAATGCAAGTCATAACCTTGACTAATTTCCTTTTAGTAAGTAGAGTGTCTTATGACACTGTAATGCATTCTGTTGGAAATCTGTCTGTGCTTCAGACTGAATCTGGAACCTTAATTCATGAACAGTTTGAGGCATGCTATTTAGCCAGCTTAATGGTTGAGTGTTGAATCTTCAGTGCCCACAGGAGAGAACAAAACTGAATAGGTCCTGTGCGGTTTAAAT
Source organism: Nycticorax nycticorax (assembly GCA_023375905.1). Lineage (NCBI taxonomy): Eukaryota > Metazoa > Chordata > Aves > Pelecaniformes > Ardeidae > Nycticorax > Nycticorax nycticorax. Next base: position 1,163,258 of record JAKFQP010000064.1, on the reverse strand, counting down.
TGGCATTGTATCGATCCACTATATACCTGGATTTTGAAACTAATAAATACCCTAAAATGTAGCTTTGTAAATATACTCATTTTAACCCTTCCATCACACAATGGTAAGTTTACCCTTGCAACTCTATCAAATTAAAGTATCTTTGACTAATTATTTCCTTTTTTTTGGTAGGTATTGTGGTAAATGGCCTGATTAACATCAGTATTTCAACAATCGAGAAGCGTTACGAGTTGAACAGTTCCCTCACTGGCCTAATCTCTGCAAGCTATGACATTGCTTTTTGTATATTGTCACTGTTTGTATCTTTCTTTGGAGAAAGGGGGCACAAACCACGATGGCTTGCTTTCTCAGCATTTATGCTAGGATTGGGCTCACTTACATTTTCCTTACCGCACTTCAGCAGTGGAAGATATCACTATGGAGCTAAACTTGAAGGTAAGCTTATCCTTCTGTTTTGAAAATTATTTGAAAAAAAAATCTGTAGCAACTTGGTGTAACTCTTAATTTGGTACAACATAGTTAATCTCTGTCAAAGTCCTAAAAATAGGGTGTAATCTCTAACACCGAAAAGAAAATGGTTCTGTGAAATCCTAAATTCTAAGAGAGCTGTCTCTGCAGAGTGAACTTTCTTTTCCAGAAGAGATCCGAGTGTCAATATCGGCTCTTGCTCATAAGCGACTTCTGAATAAAACTTTTTTTGACTTGCATTGATGAATGCAATTAAAATTCACTTTGAGTAAAAAATGGTCTGGTATTTCTTTGTGAATAGGAATGCAAGTTAGGTCAGCGATGGAGAATAAATGTAAAGGAAAACAGACTTACAGTCTTGTTGAAAGGTTACTACATGTCGCAGTTCTTTTGGGCTTTGAACTATAAAAGGCATCTTGAGTAATTCATTAACAAGTTTCACTAAGTTCTAAAATGTTGATTAAAACTCGTGGGTTTCTTGTGAAATAAAGAGAGAACGAGCAGTACTGAACTATACTGAACAAAGCAGTACTGAAATTGTGGGAGCAGCCAGCTCTCAGATCTTACATATCTTTTTCTCATGAAAAAAAGCTTTAAGTGCAGTGTGCTTAATGCCAACTATTTGCATCTCAACTTTGTGGCAGACATGTAGCTAATAGAGAAACATCCAGATATCTTTAAAGTAGGATGACTTAATCTTTCAGGATTGTCTTAATTGTTATTGCAGTGTTTAGTCAGATCTATGCCTTCAATGACTAAACATATTGGAGTGCTCACTAAAAAAATCAGTAGCTATTAAGCAATCTGATGGAAGGTTCTCAGTCTTGTGGTTGTGGAACCTCAAATTAGTTTTTAAGTGTTAATGATGTCACATGCTTCTATGAGCTGTCCAGATGTTGACTATTGGTTAACTAACGTTGGTAAGCTGTTGTTCCCATCTAATAAATGAGGCTCTGAGGCAGAAGTTAGTTGAGCTTTTAACTGAACAAGGTCAAAAAAACTCTTCAGTGTTTGGAGACTATGAGCAGATGATTACTTGTTACTCCTTAGCAGAGCAGCAACAGCTTGCTTGCTCCTGGCTCTTACAGTCCCATTTCTCTACAATCTCAGTCTGAGTATTACCTTCCCTATTTCACTAATATGGAAAGGAAGCTGAATTTAATACAAAGAATGTTCCAACCTGATTGTAGTTTTTTATTGAAGCAAGATACTGACAGAGTGGGAGTGTGAAGGGAGATGGCCAACTATTGCAACTGATCTCTTCCCCCTCCTACCAATTTTGGTTGAAATCTTAAAGAATCCGTTCCTGTTTCATCAAACATCTGCCAGTTCATCCACTGTTAAAGATGCTGTAGGTATTGAGACCTTATTAGGGCTCATGTTCTACATGGACTTTTGAAATCTAAAAACGGTAGGGAAAACTTTAAATGGAATGTGTTCTTTCTTAATGTCACTGTAAGCTGACTGAATTAATGCTGTTTTGACTGCTGTAATGCAGGTACCTATGCTGTGACTGTGCTGAGCAGATTTAAGGACTTAAGCTGACTTAAACAAAATACTATCAAATGACTACAGAGTGCAGGGAATGTCTGCACCATGACAGACTCAATGTAAATCTGCAGATGCTGCGCGACAGCATCCTTTAACAGTTAAGCACAGTACATGAGTTTATAGAATGTCTGGTTTAGCTAGTTCTGATGTTGATGAAGCATCTTAACTATACATTTAGCTGCAGAATTTAATAGCACCACACCCCAGAAAACCTTCCTTGTTGCTTATTTGTTTGGGTGAGTAGTTTATAGATATTTTAATGTATTGGGAGTAAACTATTTTACTTAATGCTTTGTATTAAAATCTACCACCTAATTTATTTTTGAACGGTTCCTAGTTGGTTGCTTGGTTATTTATGTTCATCTGTTATATGTAAGTACAGTGAGTTTCACCTGTGGCACATCTTCAAAGTATAGTTCAGTGCAATATTTAATATGGCTGCCAGGTTAATTCATAGATCTAGTCTGGAATATAAAATACATCTAGCCTCCAGTATAAGGCTTACAAACTTCCTGGAACTTACTGTTTTACCTTGAGAAATTAACTTACTTTTATTATGAGCATATACATATCCTACTCTACAAAACTATTCCACTGGAAATATTGATCATAGTAGCACTTTCAAAATAGCTTAATCAATTTCATATTGAAAGAGTAGCTAACCAATAATCTACCTATTTACAGAAATCTTTAGCCACAGTAAACATGTCTTGTCTAATCTCCAGAAAGGCTTCAGACTCGATTTTTTTAACCTAGATGTAACAGGCTATTTGTTCTGTTAACTTTTTTAGGTTACATAGGGTGTTGAGTCTCAGCTGGCTCTATTTGTAGTCAGGAGCTCCATCTAGTGGTTTGTCTGTAATGAAAACATTCTGTATTCGATTACCTGTAGACAGTACAGAGGACTGTAAAAACTGCAGATATACTCTTTTTAACTTTTGCCTCAAATCTTATTGAAACGTTTACATTTGTAAAAGATGTCTGTTGCAGCAAATGTGAACTGTAGATCTTCACTTGACAGAAGGAAGCTAACTTTGTTGTGAGCACTGTCAAGCATTGGAACTGATTACCCAGAAAGACTGTGCAGTCTGTATCACTGGGGGTTTTCAATACCCTGCTGAGTAAACTCCTGAGCAACGTGATCTGCATTTGTTTTTGACACTGTTTGGATTAGGAGGTTGGACTACATGACTCCCTGATGCCTCTACCAACCCTACTCAATTTCATGAGTCTCTTCAATAACAGGAGTGATGTCTTTGGAGAAAAGAAGCATCTTTGTTAATAATGAATCTTAGCCATTTGAGTTGAAATGTGTGTGGTGTGACTTGAGAATAGGGAGAATGACTTGAACACCTTTCTTCAGTTCTCTGTTCTACTGGAAACTCAGTCATTTAGGGTCTGAGAGTTAGTGAATCTTCCCAGAAAGGCATTAATTGATCTTTCCCAGAACATACCAAGGACAGTTAAAGATTGAAGAAGGCTGTGGCATTTGGATCCTAATGGTGACAGAATGTGTGATGTGTGATTTGACTGTTTTGTCTTGCACCATCAGTAGGTCTGTGGTTTTTCTGTTGGTTTTCCTCTCTGAAGACACTATCTGATTAGCTGAATAACGGGTAGCTGTTCTTTACACTGCTTGGTCTATTTCTCTATACCACTTAGATGTTCTGTAATACTGTAGCATCTGCCTTTAGAAACTAAGAACTTAGTCTTCAGTCAGCATGTTCATTGATGGTGACTTTCCCATTTGAGACTTAAAGGGGAGACATTTTTAAGTTTCAAAAAGAATAGAAACTAGGCTGTTCTTTATTTCTCACTCCTCACAACTTTTTAAACTATTTCCCACTACCCAAAAGACAAAAAGAACCCCCACAGCTACTGTCTGTAGCTTCAGACATGGGTAAAACTAGTCTTGGCCTGTCTTCCAGCTAATTAATGTAATTGCTAAAGCATCTCACAGTTGGTTCCGCCTTCTTGGCTTGTATGTTGCGTTAGATCTTTTGGAATATTTTGGCCTTTACATAACTTGGATTCAGGTAGATGTGTTAGATTAAAGCGTGCAGGAAGGTTTAAAATGACTAACTATGTTGGATGGTGTTGCCTTTAATGCAGTTCTGCTCTTTAAAGTGCAAGTCTAGTGCACTGACTTTAAGAAGGCAAAACGAGTTTAATGAGAAAAGGTAGTTAAAAATGGTCAGCCACCCATCTTAAACTTCTTGCAGGACTTGGCTTATCTCCATTAGACTTTCTAGATCATGTAAAAGCCATTGCCTTCTCTCTCCATCATTCTTATGACAGCAGCAAACAGGTTTGTGGGTCTAATCCAGATTAGATTTAATCTGTGTCACTTTACCAATCTGTTTAAATCTTGCACAGGTACAAGAAGGGGATGATATGTATGGCTGAAGTAGAGAAAGTAAACTGTAGTTTGATGGCAGTTTTGATTTATGCTGGTTTAAACTAAACTCATAGTTTTGTGGTAAATCATCTTTGCTGTTAAAATGTTTATTGGAAGCATGAAATATGGTCCATAACTCCACTCAGAAAGTGCATTTGCACTTGCTGACTTTAAAAAAAGTCTGTAGCTGATGCAAATAAAAGGATTATAATTGTATTAAAGTGCATACTTACGGTTCTCTTAATTTTGCAGTTAGACCTGATTACATGGTTCTGAAAACAAACTAATGTGATAAGCTTCTCATCTCAATGACAGGATAAATTTCCTAGGATGTATAAATTGAAGAGCAAGAAAACTGAAGGACAGAGGCTATAATCATTTAGTCACACAATGGCACGGGCTCTTAGGGTGGGGATGGGTATTCATGAAGAACCACAGTCTGAGTTTGAATGCCACTACCATATGTATGTACTTATTTCATGAAGCTATTTCTAGATCTCAAATTAGGCTACATTTTAGTAATTTAACGTTGTTGATGGCATTTTCTTGCTCTGCATTACTTGTTTTCTGTTGTGTATATTTTAACAAGATACTGTTATTTGTGTATTACAATAACTAAGTGCTGGTTTAGATAGCTATTAGAGCCTAACTTACAACTGCATATATTCTATGTATGTGTGGTACATTAACAAGATACTGTAGGACATGGTGTCCTTCTGTAGTCAGTTTTAGATGATGTATGGGTAAACAGTACAAGGTTAATCTGATTTAAGACTTAATTTCCTGCAGAAAAGAATATTGCTAAAGAAAGCAGATTGAGAATAAATGGAAAATATACTCTAGAAACTTTAATTTTCAGAGTAGTGATTCATAATAAAATGTTCCCCTTGGGGCTTTAGTATAGCCTTAAAATGAGGATTGTTCCTAAGTGGAAAGGAAGGAAAACTTTAATGACACCTCTTGAAGTGAAGTTTTCCTATTACTCTCTGCCCATTTCTGTGCAACAGCACTGAATCACCTGTTGTGTGGTGACATGACTCCATCACCACTATGGTGCTGTTCTGGAGAAAGGCGTGATAAAAGCCATGGATGCATTTATGATAACAGCAGTGTAGACTGGTGTTATAAATATCTCTTTAAATACCTGCTGTGTGGCAAGCACTTCCTTGTGTTTTGTGTCCTGTGAGCCCAAAGTGTGTACAAGCTTGCTCTTTGTTCACGTAAGTAAAAAGTATGCTCAAGTGTAAAAGGACTTGAGGAAAATGATGTAGTGATTTTGTAGCAAAGTATTGAGAATTAATCAGTCTACTCATCTGATCTGAAGGGTGTTTTCATATATTTGCTCGGTATGGCTTGTTTCTACCAAACATATGGGTTTAAACTTTTCCTTAGGGTTGTACACTCTTCTGTGGAAAAACCTGGAACTGTTTTTGATCTTGTCACTTGGGACTGTCTGCTACTAAAAGTGCAATGATAGCAAGGAGAAGAGAAACCATACTCTCTGTCTTCACTTCCTCTTTTCTCTTCCCTCCTTGTAGTGCTGAACATTACAGGAGAAGGCGCAACCCTAGGCTTGTTCTATCTCTGCTTCCCTCTTTGTGTGTGTGTGGACAGTTACAGAGACTTTACATTAACTTCTCATGCTGGAGATATGGGAGTGTGTGCTTCATGAGATAGCGGTGTGGTTTTTTTTAGGGAAACACTTCTCACAACAGTTTATGAGAGAACAGATTCTTCTTGCTTGTGACTTGTGATGACTGCACTTTCCGCTCCAGCAGTTCAACTTTTCTCAGGTTGTTCAGACTGCTCTGTTGCTTCAGAATGGAAGTTGTTAGTGCTGCTCACTAAGGCAGAAGAACACAATGAAATGTCTGTTATATAGGAGTATTCTCTAACCTGTTGAATGACCATTTGACAGTTTTCTATATACATCTGGTCAATAATGCTTTCAACAAGCCAAAATGTTTTAATAAGGCTATTTGATCCATCTTTCCTTTGTGGTAAGAAGCAAAAAATAAGCCATGATAGTATTTATTTTGGGGCATATGACCTCATGGGACGTTAGGGCACTGTCATATAGGATATATTAGTAGGCCTGAAAACTAAAATGGGAGCCTGGCACTAACAGCACTTTGTATGTAGTTTAGCTTTCAGTACAGATTTTTCTTCAGTTGGGCTGTGATGAGTTGGGTAACAGAATTTTAAAGTCTTGCTGTTTCTGTCTTTCAGACACGTGTCAAATTACAGGAACAAGCTCTGCTAACTTCACTTGCAATGCCAGTGCAAAGTCTTCACTTCCCAGCTATCTCTATGTCTTTATCCTGGGACAGCTGCTGCTGGGAGTTGGAGGAACTCCACTGTATACTTTGGGGACAGCTTTTATTGATGATAGTGTCCCAAAGCACAAGTCTTCCCTTTACATAGGTAACTTTAAAAACTGTTTATAACACTTTGTCTAGATTGATCATAGACTGCAGTGCTTTACAAATGCTTTTATGAATTCCTCTAATTAAATCAATCTTGTAGTTATTTACTTATGTGCATAAAGTGTTTCTGTATCAGTTACTGTTCAAATTAGGTATTAGTGTGCTATAAGTGTCAAGTCTTTTTGATGGTTATTTTGCAGAGCATGTTAAGGCTACTTTGTACACCTGCTGTCTTTTCATGTAAGCAACTCAAAGTGATTAAGTGGTTCATGTAGCCTGTGTGTTAACAACAGAATAAGTTGTAGCAAAAGTTTGCTTTTTACTGTCACAGGTTTTGAAGACTACTGTATATCAGGTCAGTAGCCACACCTTATGGTATTCTTCAACAGTTTTATTTACATACCTCCTAACAGTAGGCTGTCCCCTCAGCATGGGGACACTCCTGTACATCATGTGATCAGTGCAGTTCTCCAGCCACGCACAAATTTGGCACTTCAAGAGGAAATACTAGAAGTATCTTTCCTTAGCTGAAAGCAGAGGGATTGCCTAGAAACATTGAGAATGTGTTTGTCTTACTGTGGGGCTGTCTGAAAGCTGAGGAACACTAATTCTTAGCAGTGGTTTTTAATCTTTCCAGTCAGAATTGAGTTATGTGCGTTTTTAATGACAAGTTCATTGCAGTTTGTTTTTTATGGGTATGAAGGTATTTGCTATTTTCACCTTTTTAGGTGTAAGCCAATAAAAGTATGTTAAGATATACTGGTAACCTGCAGGAGGAACTCAAAACATCTTAGATTTCTGGACTGCTTTCCAGACTAAATCGATATTTTAGGGGGCAAATTTGAAATCATCATCTATTTGCATACAATTCTTACTTAATTTTTCCAGGCAAGCAGCTTCATTTGATGCCAACAAATAGAATAGTTGGATACATTAAATCTTAAGTAACAAAGATGGGTTTCATTTTTGCTGTTTCTTTATATTGAGAGAAGATTATTACCCTTTGGGGGGGGCTAGTGAAATAAATAGAGCAGAATTATGTTGGTTTGCATGATTGGGGGATCAAGAAGAGAATGGTGTCAGTATTCAACTTAGAACAGACCAATACAATAAATTAATGCTTGTGCAATCTTCAGACAACTGCTGAGCCTTAATTCTTTACCTTGTATTTATGCAATGTATTGAGGATTGAAAATATATTGTGTTGCTTTGCCTAATGCAAGAAGGCTTGTGCAAGGCAGCAAAAAACCCCCTAAGACTTTCTGTTAGTGTCTGTAAATAGCTGCTGGCATCTTAGACTATAAGCTTGCAACTCACAAGCTGGTAGTTTCTTTCTCTTCTAAAACTGGGTGTGTTTTCGGGAGGACTGTTCTCTTGCTGAACTGAGGCATCTACATCTAAAGCCAATGGAAAGTTAAGCAATTCCAAATGGTATTTTAAACTAAATTGTCTGTAGGAGGAAATAGCACCTTCTAAGCTAGGTTTTAAGTTCTGTAGGATGAATGTGGACTTAATATGTCATTGTTTCCAAAATACAGGAAAACCTGGGATATGTCAACTCTATTTTGACTTACGGAGTCTTGCACTTCCATCTCCTGCACTGCTTGCTGCTGCTCCGCCCTGCCCCCCCCCCCCCCCCCCCCCCCCCCCCCCGACCCCGCCCCCCCCCCCCCCCCCCCCCCCCCCCCCCNATGTTGGAAACAAATGAGAAATCCAGATTCTTCAACCTGGGGAAAAACATAGAATATAAGCAGTGAGGATGCATGCCTTACCAAGTATTTAGACAGATCTAGGTACAAGCCTTTATCTGCAGAAGCAGTGTTCATGCCAGCAGTGCTGAAGTGCCACAGAAACCTGGCTGGTAGGTCATGGAGACTACTGTGACATGGAAAAAATCTTGTCCTAAGGCCCAAAAAAATGGGTAGACCTAAGAGTGCTCTTTAGTAGGATATGGTTACACCTGCAGCTTTGTGGGGTTTATTGGTTTTTTTGGTGGTTTTTGGGTTTGTTTTGGTGTGGTTTTTTAGAACTGTCAGGAGCCCTGAGTTGTATTTTAAGGCTTGTATCAATAAATGGAAGTGCATATGACTGAGTTCTCAATGAACTCAAGTGGCAGATGTTACTCCAGTCAAAGGTTTTAATGGAACCCTGGCTTCTGGTCTTGGCATATCTAAAAAACAACTTAAGACTCAATGTACAAATGATATATATATATAGGTTCTTAAAGATTGTGGGCATATACTATTAACAGCTTTTGCTTGTAACAACCCCTCTTCAGAAAGTTTTTCATAAGCTAGCTTTTGATTGTAGGCACAAGATATGCAAAAGGCAATCTAATAATGCATAAAGATGCTGTCAGTGTCTTTTGCTGAACCTCTGAGTTGCAGGTTTTCTTGTTGATGCACAAGTATAAATTTAGTCTTCTACATGTTATAAAGTAATGACAGTGGAAGAACAGGTTGAATTACAGAAACCATTTAGTGAAGTTGATTTAGGAATTTTTTTAAAAGAAATCTTTAAAAAACTATGGTGAACCTGATGTATTTTTTTTCTTCTAGGAATTGGCTATGCCATGTCACTGCTGGGTCCTGCTATTGGCTATGTCTTAGGAGGGCAGCTACTTAATATTTACATTGATATCCAGATCCCAGAAAGGCAAGATACAACTTAGTCTTTTGCTTTCTATTTTCTTTTCCTGATAATCTGTATTAAAATATTCAGCTTTTCTCCATGCGAGGAGGTGAAATTGTGGGGAGTATTTTTCCTTGGAAAATACTGCATTTTTAAGAGCTTCTTTAACTTGGTAACAAATTGCATTCAGAAGGGCTTCTAGCAAGTGAGTTACTTCCCACAGTGAGTAGTCCATTGTGTGTAAAAGTTTCCCTGTAGTGCAAATACTTAGTTCTAGCTTTTTGAGATATTAGCTATTTTAAAGCTGATTAACAAAAAATGCTTTGTCTTTTGATTAGTTGCTCATTTAAGGTTAGATTGCAATTATTTACTTCTTGGGCAAAAAGTTTCCCTGAGGTGGGATATGAGGGGTAGTATACTGCTACTTACGTTCTGGGGAAGAGTATACCAACCAATAACTTAATTTACACTTTTATTTCCTGTGTTTTAGGGACTTTGGATCAATGCAATTGCATTCTGAACTTCTTTACTGGCTTTTGCATAACTCATTGATTATGAAGATTCTTTCTAAACCCAGCTTTTCTGGTATCTTAATAATGCTGCAGGATCTTGAAATCAGGGCCAGATAGTGGCCTTTAAGTCAGAATGAATTTGACTAATGAGTTGAAAGCTATATTTGATAGAATGCAGTATTATTATAATAGAGCTTATGAATGTGCTTTAAACAAGCAAATGATAAATTTGATACATGTAGAAAACAAGAGAATTATGATATTCAAAGGTTTTCTGTTAAATCAGTATTAAAAAAAAAAAAATCCAGCTCACTGATGTTTGAAATCACTGATTTGAATTCATGAATGGTAAACCTGCTTTTTCCAAACTATTTTTCCAGTACAAAGTTGGATCAAGATGACCCACGTTGGCTTGGAGCATGGTGGATAGCATTTCTTGCATGCTTTTTTGCAATTTGGCTTCTTATAATACCTTTTTCATGCTTTCCAAAACACCTGCCAGGTAAATGTTTAACAGTAATGGGGTGCTTTGGAAGAGAAGTTTGTTTATACTTGTGGGTTATAGACTGCTGGACTGTGTGACTGATTCCACTTAGATTCTGTTTCTCAATTAACTGTCTCTGGCTAAAACCTGATGATAATACCTTGTTTCCAATACGCAGCCTTTAAAACAAGGCAAATAGGCTAGAGGGAAGATCTTGTGTATGTAATGATGTACAGTATGACTGGAAACAGGTTGAGCATGGAAACTGATGGTCAGTTTGGAAGATGCTTGCAGCTAAGCATCCAGGACTGTATTTAAAACTGCTGTTACCCACCAAGAATAATAAAGAAATACCATTGCATTGGCTTAACTCATGCATTGTTCTTGACTCTATTGCCTTATTGGTTTGGATGGAATAAGAAAGCATGAATCACAGTACCTCAGAGCAATCTTCTAAAAAGAATAATTTTAATTTCTGTTCAGGCAAATACTACCTTGGAAGAGCATCTAAAGGAACTTACTATGCTTACCTGGAAAAAGAAATGATGGAGGAAAAAATGAAGTAGGGAACTAGGAAGAATGTGAGGACAACTTAAAAAAAAAGAGAAAATTGATTTGGCTTCAGGATAGTCAGAAATTCTTAGGCTATCCATGCTAATATCTTCTTACAGTCAAGGACTTCCAATGGATGCATGATACTTTCAGCCAAATTCTTTTTTCTGCAGCAATATTCTTATCTTCTTATAGATCTGTACCAATAAAATATTGAAGACTTACAGTGTCTAAGCTAGTTTTCCCAAGGAAAAGAAACATTTACTTTGATGCTTTTTCTGACTAAGTCCAAGAGCACATGTATTTAGTGTCTTAATTGTCAGTAAATATGTCCATTTACAGGAACAGCAAAAATACAGGCTGAAAAAATCTCTGAAACTCACAATGATGGAAGTGAGGCGCTAGTTGAGACCAAGAATATTGGAAAAAATTTTAAAGACTTTCCTGTGGCTCTCCTGGTAAGGAAATCTTGAATTTACTAAAACTGATCTATCCCGAGAAATTAAATTCTCTTTCAGGTAATACATAAGTGTTTAGAAAGGTAATTGCTGCTTTATTGTGTTGTGATAGGGAAGTCTACGGTGCTACTGATAATGCACATTCATTTTGTTGATGCTTAAGATTGTTAAAGCAAGAAAAGCATATTAGTGAAGTTCCACATGAGGGTATCTACTTTAAAATATAGTGACTCCTAGTTTACGTGGTACTACAATGAAATAACTTCCTGAGTATTGTGCTAATTTCCTCCCATAGATACTGTTGAAGAATCCAGTGCTTATGAGTCTAATAATAGCCAGTTCTTCAGAAGCTCTAGTTGCCACTGGCTTTGCCACATTTCTACCAAAGCTTATAGAAAACCAGTTTGGAAAGACATCAAGTTTTTCAGCAACTCTTGGAGGTAATGCGGCTTTTCAATTTTAAATCTTAAGTATATTGTGCTGAACACCTCATTAACATTTTAAGTAGAAGCTTATATTTATCTGTGTTTCTCTGAGGCATTTGTGAATAAACTTATGAAATGCAGTTTTCACAGCAGAAACAGTATTTTTATATTATTCTTGCCTGCACTGTGAAAACCCTGACACGTAATTCATCATGGGTGCAAAGCTACTTAGTGTCTGTAAGTTCAGGACGCTTGATACTCATATTCAAAGTAGAACGAGAATTTTGTGTGCTGCTGAAACTAACTTATTCCTTTCTTATTCTTGGTGAAAAACTTTAATTTTCCTCATTTAAAATCATCTGAAGGAGCATTAAGCCTTCTGTTGGGAAGCAGGATGAAGGGCAGCTGGAAAAAAAGCTGTGCTTACTGCAAGTTAGGGATTGACTTGGCCTTTCCCTTCAATTCCACCATAATGTTACGGTGAGATAGCTTATGACTGATCAGGATATATTATAGAGGTATTGTGTAACTGCTTCTATAGTTGGCTTACTGTGACTTCTTCCTATTATCTGATATGCAGAAGTAATAGGTAGAACAGGGGAAGGCTATGAAAAGCTGAGTGTTGGAGAAACAAATAGAAAAATCTGATGGAAGAGCTGTGCTAGATAGGATCACCTGATTAACTCTGACACAATTACTTCTGACGAACAGCAACCAGATCATGGCAGATAGGCCAACAGACGCTTGCAATATGGCAAACTTAGTATTTCTGGAACATGTCTTGCTAAATTACTTCAGCTGTATAGTGCTGCAGTATAAGCATATGCTAGCTGAAATACTCTTTCTCCAACTGAAATATGTTTGGGAGAGACTTTCTGAATTACTTACTCCCATGGATAACACTAGATAGTACTATCATTATTTGGACATCATTGCTTTAAAACAAAATATCTGCAAGTTTTATGCAGAAATATATCAGAATAAATGCTCAATTGTTAAATAGTAATAAGCAATGAAGTGGAAAACTGAATGTTCCTTTTTTCTCTATAGACCTTAACTGAACTTCTTTTTAATTTGAGTTAAAAATATTGGTAGTGTTAATCAAATGTACAGCTTTAAAGAAATGCCTACACTAACGATGAAGGCTAGCTGTACTTGAACTAATGTTGAGCTAGCTAAGTGTTACCAGTGACCATGTTAACTATTTAAACTACCTTTGACTATGGGTATCTGCAGCCTGTGCAATTCTGCAACTGTACCTGAACTGTCTTTAAAATTAGCTCTCTCAGGTCAGTGCAAGTTACGCCGAGTTCTGTGTTGTATTGTAGATTAGCTGTATAAGAATATGCAGTTAAATACCTGGAGTCCTAACAGTGCAAGGAGGTTAAATCATTATGGACTATGACAGCAAAACTGACCCACTGAGCTAAACTTTTTAAATCTTTCTGTAGATGTCATATTGTATCTTGTGCTGTCTCTTGTATAATAGTAACTATGTTCTCTTCTTAATAAGTTCATAACACAAATGTGTTAACACTAAGAACATGAACATGTGAAAAAAAACAACCCCAACACTGAAGCAATGAAAGGGCATTTTTGGTTTTCATGAAGCAGCCTACTGGTGTTCAGAGATTCCTGCCCAGTATATAGTACTCTTAAGTAATCTCATTTTGTTGTGTTGAACTTGGGTTTCAGACAACTATAGATTACACTGTCAAGTTGAACTTCTGGAAAGCCTAAAGATAATGTAAGGGTAGAATAAATTGTTCATGCTGACAACAGTCTAGTAGGGTGACTTGAAAATGACATCCCATGGACTGCATCTTAAGATACAGGTAACTGTTGTGATTTTATTTCTTTACAGTTGCACTCTGAATTGCTTCATTAATTATATCTTGCATTTTTGTGTAATTGCTGGTGTCTTGTTTTCCTCTAGGGCTTGTATTAATTCCAGCAGCAGCACTAGGCCAAATCATAAGTGGCATCTTGGTTTCCAAGTGCAAAATGGATTGCAAAAGCATAATCAAGTTCATGATAGGCACTTGTTCAGTGGCCCTACTATTAAACACAGTGTTTTTATTTGCTAAATGTGGGAATGAACCTTTCGCGGGTGTCTCTGAAACATATAATGGGTAAATATATTTTAATGCACTCTTGGGTTTGGTGTTATGTTTAAGATAAATAAGCTACAACACCTTTAAAAATGTCATATTTTGCCTTGATGTATGAAACAGAAGTGTTTATGAACAGCTAATCTTATGTTTCTGTAGAAGCAGCGTGTCTCTTGTATCTTGTTCTACTAACCAACTCTTGACAATCTGGGCATTTTGTTCCTGGAAGGAGTCTGCCATGTGGAACAATTTTATGAGAGCACTGAGGTGCACTACAACTTAAACGGATTCGCAAATTTTTCCCTAGAAAAACAAACACATTATTGTAGCATCAGGTTCTAGCACATGTAGCCTCCTTTTACAAACAAAGCTTTCTTTTTTCCTGGTAAAATGTGTGGTAGAGGTAGAAATTTAATGCAAAGAGAGCATAGCTCAGTGACCCAAGTTGAAGAATAAAATGGGTGGCATAACATGGTTAACTGAAGTAACCATGTGGAGTGACATGTTAACTGAAATACAATTTAAAATACTTTTGGCTAACATGTATAGGAAAGGCTTCTCTAAACAATATTCACTTTTCTTTCCCCTAAACAACACAATTCTCATTCCTAATGAGAATGCAGGCTATCACTCACTCCTAGATATTTGTAGTAATTGTAATAAAAATTCTAGGATGCATGTTCTTCCTGTTGCTGTGAACAAAGCTTGCTCTGCAAACCAGTATGTCAGTGGGGAAATAAACTCAGAAAAGTGATAGTAAAAATAAAGGAAGATTAAAAATAAGTATCTGCAAGGATAAGCATTCTTTAGAGAATTTATTTCTAGGTCTACTTTTAAAACTTCAGCATTGAATGTGTGTGATCAAATCACCAGGATAGGCACTATGTTGTATAAAATGCCCAATCATGCATTATTAAGGAATTGTCTATAAGATTATAGTGTTTCAGTTATCATAGTTTTAGATGGTATACATTTCTGTAGCATGAGCAGGGTTTAAAAGCAGGAGGAAGGCAGCTAGCTGTGCCAAAACTGTGCTCTCAGGTGGCTGGTTACTCTGTCATTAATTGACAGAGCCAGAGGCAACTCTGTCTGTTTGAGGGTCTGCCAAAGAGCCAGGTGCTGTTGTGCAAAATAACTCTGTGCTGGTAGCTAGGGACTACTAGCTGCCATTTGAAAAAATCACAAGCATGAGCAGTGTGCTGTGCAACTGGGTGAATAACATCAATATTTTTAGTTTTCTGCAAATCTCTCATTTTAGAAAAGGGTTAGGTACCTTGTACAAAAGCAGAATCTGTAAGTTATGCTTCAATGCAGAAAAAGGCATTAGAATCTGAACAGGGTGGGGAAGAGGATCTTTGCACTTTACTGACACAGAAGCATGAAGTGCACCATGAAAATACAGAAGATATTTTTGGGGGGAGATTGGTTTTGTAGTGTCTAGTGCACATGCAAGTTGGTAATACTTCTAGGAAAAAAATAGCCTAACTGTTGGCTGAAGTTTTATATGGTTCCTTCACTTGATATTTATCATGCTTTTTGACTTCAAATGAACACATAACAAATAGAAGAATGCAGGAAAATCACGCTTCCTCATGGAGGCAACTAAGTGCAGAAATGTGATGGAATATGAAGGCTTCTACTTTTCCTAGGTCCTTTAAGGGAATCATGACATAAACATAACTGACAAATATTACAGAATTTTCCCCAAAATGCAGAGTGACATGAAAGACTAACAAGATATTTTTCAGGTCTCTCATTTAGGTAAATGGGAAAACTGTAAAATAAATAACCTTAGGTTAACAGGACAGAAATTCAGAGGGTTTGGAGGCAGTAGTGGTTGAAGGCATTCAGGCTTCCAGTTCTCTAAGACTAGAAATTTAATGCGATGATACCTTAAACATCCATTTATATTTCTTTTTCCAGATAGCATACAAAATTAATAAACCAAATTTCATACACTGGTGACTGGGGGGGGGAAAAATCCTTATAGCCCAAGTTACCAGTCATTCTGATTCCATCTTTAAAACTTGCTGTATCAATTGACATTTGATACTTAAAACATGGCAGTGCTTCAGGGCCTGAAAAAATGCTAGCTGTAAGATTACTGTGGACACTTCAGAACTGTGAAAACTAGGATGCAGTATTTGGTTGTTGAAAGTTTATAGTTACATCTTGAGCAAAAGAATCTGTATGTAGCAATTGAGTGCTGAAGGGGTTGTATAGAAAATAGCGTGAAGCTATCAATATTTCTATATCAAGTCCTATGATAATGAGCATCTGGCCAAAGGTATAGCTGAGTTGATCTTAATCCTGGGTTAAATGCAGTTAACTTGTATTTAATAGTTTTGTGTAACTTTGGCAGTTATGTAGTTTAACCTTTGCTGAAGACCTTTTATCTACAGCAATTTGGAGTTAGCCAATCCTGGAATAACTCTCCACTCAATATCCATTATAAAAAAACAGTTCAGTTTTCTTTAATTCACTGTTACATGTTGGACTATAGTTTGTTGGATTGTCGT
>JAKFQP010000064.1:1109634-1146241 GCA_023375905.1 Nycticorax nycticorax | reverse complement strand
AGCACTACTTGGCAACAACTGAAAACATCAGTGTGTTATCAACATTCTTGTAGTACTAAATTCAAAGCACAGCACTATGCTAGCTTCTGTGAAGAAAATTAACTCTGTCCCAGCCGAAACCAGGACATGGATGTGTGACCTGCATCAAAATAGTTAGCGGCACTAATATAGTGCTACTTCTGAAACTGTTTCCATGAAGGAATAAGCAACTAAACTAAGTAGTGGTAGCTTTAACAAATTTACAGCCTTGTGGAAGAATAACCAAGTGTCTCACTCCTGCTCGTGCTATTGAACAAATGCTTCTGAAAGAATAAATTAAGAGTGCTCTGAGAGTTGTCTTGGAAACTGATGGAGATCCATTTTTGTGGAGATTTTGAAGAAATCCTTTATGGCAAGCTTTCTCTTTCTGTTGAAAAATAGCCTGGGGGCGGAGAAAGCTTTTGTAAATTTAGTACCATAACTACATGAGTACAGGATCACTTTTGAGTCATATGCTAATGAACAAAGTATATTGTAACCCTGTATTACTAAGTTAGGCTATAAGCAGAACTAACATGGTTTACTTCATCTAGTAAACACTTCAGAGAATTGTTTTTTCCAAATTCTTTTGCCCATTATTTCCTTGAAAACTTGAAGGAGCAGAAATGCAGTGACTACTTCGGTAGTTCTATTCATTCCCACCAGTCTCTGCAGACTCCTTGTTTTGTGATGAAAAAATACCCAACCTATAGAGTTTATAAAAACCATTCAATGGCTTCATCTACTATGCTTCTTTAGAAGAGTGATGTTAGAACAAGCAGTTCCATTTCACAAGAACCTATGTACAATAAACTGTATTTCTTCTGAATTATAATATATTTCTCTGACCATGCATAACTAAAGGTTCAGTCCCTCTTTGTAGGTCAGGGAAGAGAGACATTGTCTTAATGTGTAAGCAGGACAAATGTTGCCATTGAATTGAATAAATACTTCTAGGTTTGACATGCCTCATAGTGTAAACAAACCTGTGATTAGTGAATTTGCTTATGGTGCACTATAGTGCTTTAAGCTAGAGCAAACTAACTTTTGATTCTTCTGTGTATGAAGAATGAACTAATGTAACTCAGTAGGGTTCAACTGTACTACAAGCAAATCAAGTATATAGGTAGTTATGATGTCCCTAATATTCCATGTGCAGTTTGAATTCTATGTAAGTAATCAGCATAATTCCTAGATTATTTTTCCTCTTAGTATTTGTGACCATCTTAAATTCTCTTGAAACCTGCCTTTTAGGTAATGAATGTGGAACTTTCAGTTTACAGTACAATATCTAAGCTATTGGCAGTGTCAGCATCCTGGTTTCAGCTGACTGAACACTTAACCTGTGAAGCTTCTTTACTCACTACATGCACTACTATTAGAAAATGAAAGAGTATTTGTATTCTCTCTAATTATATCTTAAGGAGCTCCCCCCACATCCCAAACTGATTTTTCATACTAATAGTATAGAGGGACTGCTTCAAATACAACTATACTATGACATATACTGGAAGTAAATGCCTAAATTGAGCATAGTTATAGTAAGCAAAAGTTAAATTAAAATCTATTCTTCATTAGTTATTGCCTGAACAGCCAGAGAAAATCTTTAAGGTCCTTTTGGGTGTGATAAGATTTTGTTTGTATGTCATGGCACTTTGCATTTAGCATGTGCAGTTGTCTTGATGCTGGAACAATCTAGATGTCTGCATAACAGTGTTAAAAATAGTGAAAATGCAGTAGTTTTGCAACTGGACTTGAATCCAAAACAGGAAAAAAACCTTAGAACATGATTAGTAGAATAAACAACACTAAACACTGCTATTAATCTTGTTGCATTTTTTATTAAAAAAAAATGAACAAATTCAAGTGTATAAGGGTGTTGGAGAGAGGAGATGATATAAGAATTGGGCTGGGATGCAGAATTTTGTCATCTGTTTTGTGAATGGAAATTGGAAGAATAATTATGGAAGTAGTAATAGCACAAAAATAACTAGGTAGAGAATATATGGGAATTCCCTCTAGTGCTGTAACTACTAGGAACAGGGCTTATTTTTAAACAACTAAGTGTATAAATAACCTGAATTGAATATCTTGATATTTTATTATCCTATAAATACTGCATTACTTATTTACATATCTGCTGGTTTTAGGTTACTTTATTAAAAGCCTATTCACTTTTACCTTTCAGAACAGGCACACTATATAACTTAACAGCACCATGCAATGCTAACTGCAGATGTTTGCGCTCTATGTACTACCCAGTTTGTGGCAGAGATGAAGTCCAGTACTTTTCTCCCTGTTATGCAGGATGTGCATCGCATCTTTTTAACAACATGAAAAAGGTACTTTATGCTACAAAGACAGCTGGTATGGTCCATTCTGGTTTCCTGTAAAATACATTCTATATCAAAACATTCTTCCCCCAGTATGACAAGAAATCGCAGTATTTCTGAATCTTAAGTGGTAGCTGCTACAGGATGACTAAGTAGGATGAATGTTGGTATGCATCAGAATCCAGTACTCTCTGACCAGGTGCTTTTAGATATTCTACTTGTGGAGGGTGTAATGTTTAATGTCAAATTTACTTATCTGATGACAGTTGATGTTGCACAGGATTTCTGATTTAGCAGAGTGATACAAAATATACTGAAAACACAATGCAAACATAAGTTACACTTAGCGAAATATAGTAATTGCAATACACAGTTCAGTCACAATGTTAGTGTGATGCCTGTTACTGGTCTCTATAACATGCTCACCATCACGATGTTGGGGAGGCATATGTGGGTTGAAGCCAGCTCAATCCCAATGCTGTCTTTGAAATGCTTCTGCTGGTTGTCTGGCTCTATGTTCTATGCTGGGCTGGCTAACTTAGGGAGACTGTCACACTCTCCTGATGGAGAACCATTTATACCACCAGTTAACGCACCCAACTGACATAGCTGTTTCTTTTCTGTGTAGCTTTCTTTGCAACAGCTGTGGTCGCTCAGCCTGCATTGTTCCATGAGCTTCATTGGCATATTACACTTTCCCATCTCCTCAGAGCCGCCTTCCATTGTGAGGGTTTACTGGTTGGTCACAGTATATTTCTCACTTGTGCAGTGTCATGTTGCAGATGTTACTTCTACTAAACTTCCTCATGCTGAAAATACACTAAGCCTGAATGTACTTTAAATAGAATTGATAATCAGAAAAGTAGAAATCGGCAACTGCCTTGACATTAAACTGCAGGTCTTATCTAAATCTTTAAGCGTAATGCTTATTGTATGCATGGCAGCCTGCTTCTGTGAGTTTCCAAACCTTGAATGTTAGTTGTCTCTGATGTAGGAATGGTAAGCCATGAAAGTGGCTGGTTATTATTGAGCCTTCCCAGAGGTGAGAGGCTTTCTCTGCTTGTTTCTGCTAGTACAAAAAACTCTTGAGCAGGGATGTGGGAGGAGTGTACAAAGATGCGAAAGGAAGGCAAACTGATGCCTCTAGGGACTTTATGTATCAGAAAAGGACAATGGTAAAAGAGAGGAGATGTTACCTAGAAGAAAATGTAGGAGACTGGCTACTTCTTGCTGTGCAAACTTCACACTTCGCTGAAACTCTTTTTTTCTGTGAAAACAAGCTTGGGTAGAGTCAGTGAAGAGCATCAAACTATTATATTTGTTCACCTCCTTACAAAAGCAGTCTGACATTACTCTTAAGACTTAAGCAGGAAAGAACAGAAGCAAAGCTCACCTCTCTTCCTGTGAAGTACAGCCCAGTCTGAAAACCAGCCTGTTTAGAGCCAAGACTCTCAAGCTAGGTGATCTGGGACTTGCTAACATCTCTGAAGAATCAACTGTGTGGTTTCCAGTTTGTTCTGCTACTGATGTAACTTAGATATGTACTATCTAAGCTTGAAGAATAAGGCTTGAGGAAATAGTGGTGCAAGTAGATGTGAATCTAAAGAATGAACCCTGTTCAAGTAACAGTTTTTAGTAGTCAAGACAGTAAAAGTTCTTTGGAGTATAACTTTTGACTTGTACAGAAATAATCAGCAGTTTTGGTTAATAAACTAGGTAACAGTTAACATTAGCTTATTTCAGTATTGGAAAAATGACTTTTGAGAACAATGTAAGATATCGTCTGCTGTAGGGGAACTGAAGCTTTTGGCTGCCCTTTATTGAGAAGTTACACTTTGCAAATGAAACCAGTCTCATGTGGGGAAGAGAAAAGGGACACTTCCTCCCTTCCTCGAACCCTTGACACCCTCCATGGTATTTAATGTTTTCAAAGAGGTCATTTGTTTGAAAATTATATATCTTCAACATTTTTTACATCTCTATATTTTGACATTAGAATATCTTGTTTTGAACACTGTAGCTTGCCCTTTCTTAACTGTATACAGTAACTAGTGTTACCTTCATTGATTTGTAATAAGATTCAAGTGCAAAAGTTAGCATTTCAAGGCTGGTGTTTTTGTGTAATACTAAAGTACTGCATATGGTCATTCCTCTTAGATCTTCTTCATTTTATGCTTCTACCTAAAAACTTTCTCCATGCAAATGGAGACTATCACCATCTTTTTGGATCACAAAATCAAAAATAACTTTTGCTCAGGTGAGCTGGATCAGGCAAGTTCTGCTGAACCAGTTAGAAAAAGGAGAGTTACAGTGCCATATGATCATCAAGAAATGGACTGTTTCCCATACTGTAAAGTCAGCATTTAATCTTGTATTCAGTGTGATGCAGACCTGATGAACACTACCATATTAGTGTCACTTAGTGTCATTCTTGGAGCTAAATTTTATTTTATAAATTATTTGTAGATGTACCACAACTGTTCATGTATTGGGAAACCAAAAGGAGAAGATAGTTCAGAAGACTTTCTCTATGAAGCTGTCCCTGGGAAATGTCCAACACAATGCAAATTTTTACCTTTATTCCTGACCTTCTTCTTTTTTGCTGTTGTTTTTACGTTTATGGCTGTTACTCCAACAACCGTGGCCATTCTCAGGTATGTTTTTTCGGCTGAGAAGTGGGTAGCATTCTTGTGAAAATTCAGATCAGTGAAATACTTTAATTTGTTTAGCTTTTTAGAATTTGCACTTAAAGCAATGCACAGGGAATTTCCTGTTACAGTACTTTGTAGTAAGCAGGTGGTACTTGAAGAGGACAGTAATATAACTGTTTGCTATCTGTGTAATTACATTTGGTTAGTAGATACTGTTTGAATCTGTTAAAAAAAATCTTTCCTACTTGTAGAAAAATGTGGCCACATTAACCAGTAGTTTGACTGTCTTTCAAACTGCTGGAATCCATATGCATGAAAGCTAGCTACGTTTTTTCAGTATGTGGTCCTCATTCTGAAAGTAGAGCTGTTTCCCTTTATGTTGAAACCTGACTTATACCTCTAAGGCTTCTAGAGAGAAAATGTTCATGATGCATAGGCATGCCTTTACTATACACAGGATGCTTTGGGAGGGTGCGGTTAGATGCTCTTTTCCAAACTTCTGGGTGGCAGGTTGAGGAGGGGAGTGATGCACTGCAACAGTGCTTTGTAGTAGCCTCCTGTTCAGGGGTGGTGTGAATCTGGAATTAACAGCTTGTCATATTAGTGTGGGGGCAGAATAATGTGAGGTATTGCATTATCTTCAAAACTGAACAGCAGGAGTTTTATTTAGATAAATCTAAGCAATAACATTTGGAATTTTGAATCCTTGTCCACTTCCTCTGAAATCATGAAAGTTTCTATAGAAGAGAGGACTGTAGAGCAGTTTAAATGTGCAAAAACTAATTTAAATAGCTAAATATGAGGTAAGCTACTAAAGTGTATTCTGATAATTTTTCAGTGAGCCTACTTTGTGCAACTTTAAATGTAAACCCACGTATTCGTGACAGTGTTCTAGTGCTAGAAATAACCATGCACACCATGTAAAACTCATTCTCCTTCTTCTACTTGCCTTTATGGGTAGAGTTATCAGTGACCACTGATAACTACTCATCTCGGATATTTGTCTATGGCTAATCCTCATACATAATCCAGAATGAGGGAATAACTGCTGGATATTTAAATACTGTCTTTTTTAGCACTGACAGTGCTTCAGTGTTACAGTTTATTAAAGAAAACAGTGCTGAAACTAGATTGTATAAATTAGTTAAGTTCTATTTAATCTTTATGCAAGTATGGTTAAGACACCGTCAGGATAAAATGTTTGTTGCTAGAGAAGTATCTGAAAGAAATGGGTAGGAGGTAAGGAGGTAAACTCTGTTAGCTGTTAAATCAATATGTTGGTTGTATAGCATAGGCCAGAACTGATTAATTGTAAGGTCAGGTGACTATATGTAAAGGTTATGGGGAAATATAACACCTTGTGCTGTGCTGAAGCCTAGTCTCAATTAATTTATTGCTTCTTTAGGAATAGTAGCTCAGGATTGTGTTCTAGCACTGTCCTTAAATCCTTGGTGGTCCTGTGCAAAAAATGTTCAACAGTGTATTCAGGGTGCTGCTGGTAAGCTAGCTTTTTAGTTATACTGTTTTGTTAAACTAGTTCAATCTAAAATTCCTTGATGACCTATAGAAGTTGCTTCTGTCTTTTGTCAAAACATGTCTTGAAGTTCTTTGGTTACTTACTCTGCACACTGGATTTCTAAAAACCTCTGCAATTAACAGGTTAAAAGAGTATATGCAAAGCAGAGAAATGGAACAGTTAGAGTATATGCAAAGCAGAAAGGGACAAAGCAGAGAAATGGCACAGTTAAAACTTGTTTACCAAGTCTTAAACTGCAAATCTTGTTTACAGGTGTGTGCCAGATAAACAGCGCTCATTTGCTCTTGGAGTACAGTCAGTGTTTCTACGACTACTGGGTATGACTTTTTTGTTGAAACACTTGCCTCTGAATAATCTACTTATCTGATGTTTTTTTAGACTTAAAAAGTAATGCATTATGAAGCTTTGAGGAGCTTGAAGCAGCTTGTCATTGGCTTATAAAATATGGTTGTTATAAGGCAGATGCCATCTGGATTCAAGTTCCTCTCTAAATAGGGCATATGTGCTCATTTTAGCCTTTCTTGTTCTTATCGTCATGAACAAAATATGGGTAACTGTCATTCTTTCAGCAAAAGGCACCTGCTGTCACTTCCCACAGAAGGAGGCCTATTCTGAAAGTTGAGATAAGAAAAAGTGATGTAATAGAAAACAGCTTCTAGTAGTTAGTAAGTTCCAGAACTTAAAAGAAAGTGACACTGTCTTAGTTGTATTCTTATTGGTCATGCCAATATATTTTAAAGTGGATAGGTGGACTCTTCCCTTTTCTCCTTTCCCTTCCAAATCCTTTGACTAGTTTTAGCCTTTATGGAAATTGTAGGCACTTGTACATAAATAATTACTGAGTTTTTATGTGGGAAATCTACTACTTGAATTCTAAATCTAAGCATATTCAGGATTGCAGTAAGACAGGTGGACCACCTTAATTAAAACAAAGCTAAATTTAGGTATTCTCTGAACCACTCATTTGAAATTTCTCAGGCATATTTTAAACTCTTGGTTTTGTCTTAGGCATTCTTTAAATGACATGTGAATTTTAAGGCTCAGTTACTGAGTAGACTTTGTCAATATTTAGTACTGCAGCCATTCCCTGCAATTTGAGATCAAATATCTAGCAGTGTGACTTCTGCTTTGCTGTATCTATTGAAACTCCACTTGATCTAAGCCATTCTACCAGTAAAGCATAGCATCCTCACAGGTAGAAATTAGGTGGAAGGTACTAATTGTCATATGAGGGCTTCTCTGTTTCATTTTACTCTCAGTTAAGATATCTATGTCAGAGTCTTAACTCTTGACTGCCCCGTGGAGCAGGGGCTAGGAGAGATTTTTGTACTGCCTGTACCATCTGTGGTTGAAGAAGGCAGCAACTAACAAACTAACAGCATTACTATGAATAAGGTGTTTATGCTGTAGACTTAAGGAATCACACAGTGGTCCTAGACAGAAGAGCTGTAGTGAGGACATAGCTGCTTGTAAGCTCAAAGAACAGTTCAGACCTTAAGTAGGTTAGGTAGACATGCAGTGAGGTACCTAGAGTGTTTGTAATAAAATTGGCTGTACCTGGATGCAAAACACTTGGGCTTTATATATTTGTTTTGACAAAAATCACACAAACACTACTGATTTTACATGAAACTTTTGCTAGAAGCGTGACTACTTCTGAGGGATGGAAAAAAATTTTTATTTTATTTTTTTATTTTATTTTTTTTTTTTTTTTTTTTTGTATTTTTTTTTTTTTTTTTTTTTTTTGTATGGTAATTATTTCCTTTTTTTTATTTTCTTTTTTCTTTTTTTGTTGTTTTTGCCCCTAATTTTAATCACATTTTTCTTGTCCAATGAAAACTGAGGAAGTTACGAGAAGTTCAAGTCTTTGAACAAAATTCTTGCTTGATAAAGTGAGAGCTGTGTAAAGAATTGACTGACATTCTATGCATCCTATGTATTGAGAGCAATGGAAGAAGTACACTTGCTATGTAATAGGAGTCCTATGACTTTGATTAAAAAGTTGTTTGATGTGTGGCTGTCCCATTTTATCTTCCCCACCAGCTTGGCACTTCACTGCATGCATTAAGACCAGGTAAGACTATTGCAAGTAACTCAAACATTCTAACACATTCCTGTGGCTTTTAGGTACTATTCCTGGACCAATTTTGTTTGGAGTTGCTATAGACAACAGTTGTACTCTATGGGATGTTAATGAATGTAAAACTAAAGGAGCCTGTTGGGTTTACGACAATGAAAGGATGGCTTATCTGCTGATGGGCATAAGTAAGTGACTTCTTCATATTAAGTACATGTACAAGGTAATAGATATACTGACCTTGACTGCTAGATGGGAATTACTTTAAAATAAAATATTAAACTTTTATTTTCTAGCAGCAGTGGGTTTTAAGAATATTTTTTTCATAAATAATAAAAAGCAAAATATGGAAAGAGCAAGACCACGTTAAGTGGCTCTTGTTACCTAGAGAACTTTTTTAATAACAATACAAAATAGTTTTGCTTTTTGGTCTTTCTTCATTGTCACACTTTACTAAATTTTAAGGGATTGGCATACATTTCAGTTGTATCTGGCTTGGTCGGTTGGCAGCTTAAGGTCTGACGAGCTTACTTCCTCTTGTCATCTTTCAGTTCTTTTCCCTAAATGAATATCAAGATCTCAAAAATATCTCTAAACACTAGTAAAAAAAATTCCCAACTCTTTTAACAGTCTGTCCCCTTCAAGTGTGTGAGGTATGTTTGTCTGGTGGAGGGAAGGCAGGCTAAGCTTGCATCTGTGATATCTGCTGTTGTCCTGTCTTCTAGCAACTGTGATACAGTGCATAAACTGACTGCCAACATCTAATCTTGAAACTGAAAAAGCAGGAGTCACAACTCCAGGTTTCAGCATCTCAGGCATATTTGTGGTAAAATACAATCCCTCCTCTTTTCCCCGTCTCCTTGCTCCCCCCGAGTCAAATAAACACCACTATGTATCACCGATGAAACAACCTTTTAAGGTAGCTGAGGAGAGACAGTACTGAACAGGTTTGTAGATGGGGAGTTTTAGTTTGTGGCAAAGAGAATATTGATGCAATGAAGAACACTAGTGAAACAAGAAATAAGGAAGACTTGCACTTGAGGCTAGAATGGGTTGAAGAAACACAGAACTGCAGTAATGGCAGTAGCTGCTGCAAGCAAAAACTGGCAGGCAGGTGAGGGGTCTGAAGTCAGTTGGAAGACTGCCTTTACCTGCCCTTTGCAGTTCATGTAAAATACACTGAAATTCACAGCATCTGTTTAAAAGTCTTAGTGTAACTCACCATGTGAAACTTTATGCAACTTCAACAAGGACTCTTCTACTCTTTGCATTCAGGTGCTGCTTGCAAAATCATCACGATCATCTTTGTAGTTATGGCAGTATGTTTGTATAAGCCTCCACCAGCAAGTGCAGCCCTGTCACAAAAGGATTCAGAAATGGTATCTGCTATACACACGTAAATCATGAGCAAATTGGGGGCTTTTGAAAGAAGCCAATAAGAATAAGCACTGCTACAACACTTGTACCAAAGTTCTTGTACACCATTACCTAAATATAAAAGATCATATTCAGTTCTTGAACAACTTAAAATATTTGTGAATGTGTAGTGTTCTCAAACTTGCTAAACATACTTTTTAGTGTTCCATTGCATATATCCAAAAAAGTGACACTTAAATTCGCAGTCTAATTTATAATTTAAGTGAAACAAGGTGGAATACTTTAACAAAAAAAAAACAGGAAAAATGAGCCAAACTGGGCTGACTGTAAGCCAGTTTCCCCCTGCTTACAAAGTAATACCTAAGTGAGACTGTACAGGGAGAAAACAAGTAACTTGGTATGTTAAAGGGGACTGTGGATGTTTAAAATGGACTTATTTTAATGTGCACTTAACCTGGGCTAGTGCCTTAGTTGGGGATTTTGACTGTAGATATAGGAATGTGCGAGTATGGACATGTGTTAAAAATATTTTTACATGTTATCTTAATGTCGTAAGTTCACTTTTTGTTATTTGTAGAAAAACACAAATACTTATAGTTGGGTTTGTAGCACCAAAATGTTAAATTAAGTGCATGAGTTTCTATCTGGAACATATACGGATATGTCCAGATACTTTCTTTAGGCATTGTTAACATTTTTGTATAAAATTTGAAAATAAACCCTATTTTCTTACTACTTCTGTGTATGCTGTGTCATTTCTAAGTGACTGAGTTTTAGGCTTCTCGGCTCCAAGAAACACAATGCTGAAAGCTAGGAAAGAATATGTGTGCAAAAGAATCAAAAGCAGGAAAATACAGCTTTAGTTGTTCCTTTTGACTTACACACTGCATGCTATTAAACTGTATTTGCATAGCACAATGGATGTACTGTACTAATTAGCCACTCTTACCACATATTAAACTATATTGCCTGCTATGGAAATATAATTCAATAGTGACTGGAAATTTTTAGTGAGCAAGATATCCTCTGCACTTGCTTTAGTCTGTTAAGGTAAACTTCCTTTCTGTTGCGCTGGCTATGCTTGTCACTTAAGTAGCAGCGTGTGCCTTTTTCATCTGGTTACATGGACTCTACTCACTAACTCTACTAAGATTTTTAAACAAGTGCTACAGCAAAGGATTTGGGCATGTGGGTCATGTTTCATCTAATTCTTTAAATGTAGCTGTTAAACTAGGTAGAGGTTAAGTACACGACTGAAGAAGAGGATCCTCTAACTATTTAGAAAGAACTATTCAGGAAATAAAGCAAAATAGACTACACCACCTAAAAGCATAAAACTTCATGGCTTCTGAGGCAGAGGAGGAAAGAGGCAGAATGTAATAACTGAATTTATGCTTGCTCTATTTAGTTGAATCTCTCCTGA
Organism: Nycticorax nycticorax; assembly: GCA_023375905.1. Taxonomy (NCBI): domain Eukaryota; kingdom Metazoa; phylum Chordata; class Aves; order Pelecaniformes; family Ardeidae; genus Nycticorax; species Nycticorax nycticorax. The sequence goes on along the minus strand of JAKFQP010000064.1, from coordinate 1,134,825 downwards.
GAACATAGTTTCCTGATAAATGGGCTCATAGCAAGATGAGTAACTTCCCTTGAAAGAACTAAATAGAATATCTGAACTTCTATAAAGTCCTAAAATTCTGAATTCAGTTTCCAGCCGTGACCTGGTTTGTGTGGGGTATAGGATATCACTTAATCATAGTAAAAATGTGCAGTATGGTAGCTAAACTGGTAAACTTGCTTCTCTTGTTCTGTCTTAGGCATGAGATCATAGTTTACAGTTTCTGCTGCTTAATGTGATTGCACAGATTACAAAACTTGTGGGGCAGAGCAACAGGAGCTTCCTCTTCTGAGGAAGTTATCACCACTTTTAGTTGCACTGGATGGTTATTTGGGTAGAGAAGGAAGGAAGTATTGCCATGGTGTAAAATTACAGTTAATGCTAAAGGCTGTTGCAATTATTATCTAGCCTATAACTTGTTAAAGATTACCTTCTCTAGTTTAGGGAGAGCAGCACTGTTGTTAGAAGAGAGGCAAAATACTTAGAACTGGGTGAGTTTGCCAGTTTACCTTGTGTCATAGCAATGTGTCCAGTTCTGGACTCTCCAGGACACAAGCTTTACAGACGTACTGGTGGGAGTGTGATGCAGGGCGGCAAAGATGATTAAAGGACTGGACTATCTTTCATACAAAGAATGCTGGGGAGGCTCTCTTCAGTCAGGAAAAGAGAAGGCTCATGGAGATCAGAGCCATGAAGAAGAGGAAGCCAGACTCTTCTTATCAATGCCCAGCTGACAGGACAACAGGCAATGGGCGCAAACTAAAACACACGAATTTCCAAACACAAGAATTTTTTAACTGTGAAGGTGGTCAAACACTGGAACAGCTTGCCTGAGAAGATGTGGTGTCACCAGTCTTGGAGATGTTTAAAACCTGACTGGACATGATCCTGAATAATCTCTTCTGTCTGATCTTCCTTGAGCAGGGGGGCTGTACTAGATGGTGTCAAGCACTGCCTTCCAACCTAAATGCTTCTGTATTTCTGTGAGATGCTCCTCAGTGTGGCCTTTGTCTTATTCACCATAAGGTGTGTAACTTCTGTATGGATTCTTGCAAGGGAAGACCTATCCTTGCAAACTGTTCTCTGGTTTCTTTTTTTGGTGTTTTCATACAGAATCACAGAACGGCGAAGGTTGGAAGGGACCTTGGGATATCCTCTAGTCCAACCCCCCTGCTAAAGCAGGTTCACCTAGAGCAGGTTGCATAGGATTGTGTCCAGGCAGGTTTTTAGTATCTCCAAAGAAGGAGACTCCACAACCTCCCTGGGCTGCCTGTTCCAGTGCTCTGTCACCCTCAAAGTAAAGAAGTTTCTCCTCATGTTCAACCGAAACCTCTTATGCTTCAGTTTGTGCCCATTGTCCCTTGTCCTGTCGCTGGGCACCACTGAGAAGAGTTTGGCTCCATTCTCATGACTTCCACCCTCAAGATATTTGTATGTGTTGATGAGATCCTCTCTCAGTCTTTTCTTCTGGCTGAACAAGCCCAACTCTCTCAGCCTTTCCTCATAGGGGAGATGCTCCAGTCCCCTTATCATCCTTGTTGCCCTCCTCTGAACTTTCTCTAGGAGTTTCTCATCTTTCTTGAACTGGGGAGCCCAGAACTGGACACAGTAGTCCAGGTGGGGTCTCACCAGGGCAGAGCAGAGGGGGAGGAGAACCTCCCTCGACCTGCTGGCCACAATCCTCTTAATGAACCCCAGGATACTGTTGGCCTTCTTGGCAACAGGAACTTCATCAGGTTCCTCTCCGCCCAACTCTCCAGCCTGTCCAGGTCCCGCTGAATGGCAGCGCAGCCTTCCAGCATATCAGCCACTCCTCCCAGTTTTGTGTCGTCAGCGAACTTGCTGGTGGTATGCTCAGTCCCCTCGTCCAGGTCATTGATGAAAAAGTTGAACAAGACCAGGCCGAGTACTGAGCCCTGGGGAACTCCACTAGCTACTGGCCTCCAACTGGACTCTGCCCCACTGATCAGAACCCTCTGAGTCCTGTCATTCAGCCAGTTCCCGATCCACCTCACTGTCCACTCATTTTGTTGTTGTTGTGTTGTTTTGTTTTTTAATATCAGCTTGTATTTCACATTAAACATCATTTAGCAGGTAATACTGTGTGTGTGTGTCTCACTGGGTGATACTAGTTTTTTCAATCCTAACAGTGATAAAACAGCAGTTAACTGTCTTCTGTGGTTTGAACATGCTCTGTTTAGAGTGCTTGGACTGCTAAATTCATGGACTCATATCTATGAGGTTGTATTCACTACCACAGATCTGGGTTTTAAGAAGAATCTCAAGTATTGTCCAAAACAAAGATGATTTAAAACTTTTTGAAAGTTGCATCTTTGAACTAGCATGATTATTTTTTAGAAATAAATCCTAGTGCAAATGAGGCCGTCCAGCTAAAAAATGTAGCTGAGCAAAAGTTTTACTTCATCTGTGATCCAGAAGTAAGCTTCTAAACCTAAATATATTGCCTGCATGGTTAGCACAGATAAAGTCTCCAAAACTTTTTTTGAGCCTCTGCTCAGTAAATCTGTAGGATTCCAGGATTCTTACAAGGGAGTGACAATAATTACCTGTTACAGTTAAGACTGAACTTCTGATCTAAACTTTCTTTGTTGTGTTCTTTTATCTCAAAATCAAGATGGCATTTCTGTCTGTTCTGCAGAGGAAGGATGATAAGGTAATCTCAAGCTCTGGAGAGAGGAAGCTGGAGCCCCTGTTAAAATAAGCTAGTTCTTTGTATTTGAGGACTTCTCCAAAGTGAACAGCTTAACACTGAAATTCACTGCAATGGCAGGAGAACATTCTCCTGGTTTCATGAATACAGAGAAAGGGGAAAATTTGAATTTTATTTTGCATGTGGCTACCATGCATATAATTACTTAAAAGTATAAAGTACTTTGTATACAAACCTTGCTTGCAGAGTCTCTTTGCACATGATTAGTTGTATCTGAACAAAATGACCTGAAATGGGTTGGCTGTAAAGGGAGTAGATCCAAGGATGTCTACTGATATGTTATGGACAGAAATATTGGAACCTTAGGAATGCTGCAGCTTGCTAGCCGTTTTTACACATTTGAAGTTCAGTTGCTGACCATTACTGAGGTGGTGATAGCGGGCCTTGCACTGCTTCCTGGTCCAAAATGTCGTAAAGGTAGATCAGGTGTAAACAAATGTAAGAAAATTACTGAAAAAACATCTTTCAGGCTGAAAGTCTTCAAAAGTTTGTGGATTGAGTAGTATGTCAGTTTGGGAATGTGTAAGTGTGAAATACTTCTGTAATCTTTTGTTAGAGTAGAAGAACATACAGTTGTGATTTAACATATGACGGGGGTTTTTTTGTTGTTGGTTTTAGGGTTTTAGGGGTTTTTTTGGTTGGAACATTATGGGTCTTTAGAGTGCAGAGCAGAAAAATATGCTGCTTTTGCAAAAATATTCTGTTAATGGAAGTGTGGCCGGTGTCTTTTGTTTGCTTGGACAGTGAGTTTCTTCTTGTCGTAAATACATGAATGTGCCTGTTTATGATTTCTCTTCTTTTTATGATGCATCTGTGCAGCTCTCTATGCAATTCTATTTTTGTATGGGTTCTTGTGTTTCTTTTCCCCCAAGGACAAAAATCCCCAGACAATAAGGGTCAGTGGCTGATTAGAGAAGCTTTACAAAAATACAGAGGTAGCCAATGAATCTTGTATCTCAGTATGAAATGATGCAAAAAAGCTGGAACACATTATTTGTGTGCTGCTCCTATGGCAGATATAGCCAGAACAGTGAGTCTGCTATACAGGGCAGTCTTACGAATTTGGGCTGCCAACTCCGGTGTATGCATTTCAAAATCTGTATAATGTGAGTGCTCCTAACTGGTTATAGAACACCTGCTACTCTCCAGTCTAGAGACTATCTTAGTAAATGCACAAAATGGAAGTTCCAGGGGCACATATAAAGTTTTTTCTGATCATTATTAGTTTTTAAGCATTCATACTGAATATGTGAATATTTACTATGAATTGGGAGCTCTTGAGCAGAGGTGAAATATAAACCAGGAAAATAAAATCCAAGCTGAGTATGGGGATTTTCATTCCCTCCAGATTATTCAGGAACTTCTAATAATGGCCGGGCTAACTTGAGACCTGTTTTGCCCCCAATGTTTTGCTCCAAGATTGTCTTTAAAGGAGCAAAGTGAAGAAATATTTAACTTGTTTGGAAATAAAACAAAAATCATAAAGTACAGGCAGTTGGTCTGAAGACAGTGAAGGTTTTGCTATTTGTTTAAAAGGAATCAGGGTGTTTGGACAAATTACAAGGCAATTGTTTATTGTTTGATGCATTTACTATATATACAGCTCGAGGAAGTCAATGTCACAAAACTGAAAGGATTTGGTAACCTATAAAACTTGTAAGAAATGACTGAGCTATGACAGAAATGCAAGGTTGTCCTGGTTTCATCTGGGATAGAGGAAGTTTTCTCCCTAGTAGCTGGCATAGTGCTGTGTTTTGGATTCAGGATGAGAAGAATGTTGCTAAGAAACTGATGGTTTAGTTGTCGCTGAGCAGTGCTCACACCAGTCAGGGACTTTTCAGCTTCCCATGCTCTGCCAGGTGCACAAGAAGCTGGGAGGGGGCACAGCCAGGACAGCTGACCCCAACTGGCCAAAGGGCTATTCCAGGCCATATGACATCATGCTCAGTATATAAGCTGGGTGAGGAAGAAATAAGGGGGGGACATTCGGATCGATGGCGTCTGTCTTCCTGAGTAACTGTTACATGTGATGGAGCCCTGCTTTCTGGGAGATGGCTGAACACCTGCCTGCCCATGGGAAGCAGGGAATGAATTCCTTGCTTTGCTTGCATGCATGGCTTTTGCTTTCCTTATTAAACTGTCTTTATCTCAACCCACGAGTTTTCTCATTTTACTCTTCTGATTCTCTCCCCCATCCCACTGTGGGGTGAGTGAACGAGCGGCTGTGTGGTGCTTATAGTTACCCGCTGGGGTTAAACCACGACAAAGGTGGAAGGAGAAAATGAGTGCTTTTTAGAAGTTTTTTTCCTACCTACTCATCTTTTAAAAACGTCTCACTTGTCATGTTTTAATTGGCTAGATGTAGAGATTGGCTTCATAGATTAGGAAAAGCCTGCCAATTAATGCAAATCCACATCTCCACCTTTGCGCTTTGCTTTTCTCAGGCATATGTTGCTATTTCTTCGAATGGCAAACTGTCAGGCTATATGTAATGGAGGCTCCACAACACTGAAGTAATTACCTGCCATAAGTGAACTGAGGCAGTTCCAGCAAGATACTGGCAAATAATCATACTAAAACAGCTGGAACAGGAGACATGAAATGAGACAAGAGAAATGAAGGCTGAAAATGTGACACATGGAAGGAAATTCATACAGGAGATGACGAAGATTGCATTGCTATTGTATTTCATTCTAGTCAAAGTGAATGACCTTAATTTGAAATGCTTTGTAAATCACTTATTTGTGCCTATGGCAACACAAGGACGTATAGTGGTTGATTGTATAAGGGCATGACCTCCTGGAAACAAACCCTGGAAAGAAATCTGGTACTCTGTGCACATTATAATGTGTGGTAGAACAGCTAGGAAAAAAAAAAAAAAGATACATGATACGCAATTTAAAGAACTTAAACTTTCTGATGTGGTAAAAGTGATGTACCTCTTGTAAGGCTGTGTCTTTCATATGCATATGCCAGTCTAATTTTTGTGATTTTTGCTTACCAGATAATATGCTGTTCCCTTTCCAGCTAGCTGGGTTTGATCGTTATCAACATTCTTTCAAGCATGCTCTGCTTTTCTTTGGGTGCCCCATCATTTGAAACAAAACTGCAATGACGAATCTCTTTAGCTTGACCTTGTAAAAAACCAAAACAAATGTGACCTATTCTTGTCAGCTCCCTTCTTACCTAAGATTTCCTCCATGTCCTCCTTGAGAATTTTTCGGCTGTGAGTGAATCTGTACCAAATTTGATGGACACGGAAGACACAAATACATGAAACTTCCAGAAAAGTTCATCAGATTTCATCAGAATGGAAAGCTGAGTGTCATCCACTAAAGAAAACTGTAACTCAGCCATCTGCCTTTTTTTACAGCTAGAGGTCAGCCAGGCGATTGTACGTAGATCTGGAGGAGTAATTGCTGCCCAGTGAGACAGCACTGGGAAGGCTGGGAGGTGTGCTGAGGACATAGGACAAGTCCACAGGAAAACAAGCTTAGTTGATCCAAGCTCATGGATCAGCTTCTTTCTAGCTGCAAAATCCTTTTCTTTCCTTACTTACTTTCTTGTGTGACCATATACCTCTCTGCTCTTGTCCTACTGTTTCCCCAGAAAAAGGGCATTTTAAGAACCCTGTAAAAAGCTACTTTATTCTTTCAAAATGGTTCCCTAAGAAGTGGAGAACAAAATGAAGTTTTATGATTTAAACCTACAGTAACCAATACTGAGAGTAAACCAAACGATTATTTTTATACTTAAAAATCTTCAAGATAACACAAATTTCAGATTCACTTAGTTTTAATTCAAACAGGGCTCTGACTTCATACAGATACCATTTTTACCATTACTTACCACTTACTATTGAAGAACTGTCTCTTGCACACTCTGTTCACTGGAATAGGTGGAAAAGGTCTTGTCTAGTGTTTTGATCCTGACGCTCTGTGTGCAAATATTTAACTTCAATCATGTGGGTAGTTCCCTTAAAGTATCCATAGATTTCAAGCTGAGCAGATGCATAGATGTTTGTAAGTAAAGGGATATAAGCAACTCTGTGAGCTACTGAGACAGTGGCTTCTACTATGAAATTTTTTTCATCATCTTCACACCTTTAGACAAACATAAGCTCTCATTTAAAGCACAAAGCCCATAGGAAAGACAAAGCTATTAAAAACAATTGCAAAAGCAATTAGATGTCATTAATTCAGTTCCTGTGTAAGTCTTTCCTACATAATGGATCTTCTTTCATTTATGAGTAGGACTTCTTGCAACTTTTTGGGGCATTTCTGTTTTCTTGAATACTTAAGCTGTTATGGAAAGTCTACCACAGAGCCTTTTTGAGTCAGAATGTTTTTTTAAGAGAACTAAGTTTCTTAGTCCAGTCAGTCTAAGAAGCTACTCAACAGGTTTTTTTGTGTTGTTACTTGGTCTGCCATGCAAGCTGTGAAGTGCTTTACACAGTTGCCAGTGAGCAGTCCTCAAACTAACTGGAGGGATATTGACTAATGCAATGAAAGTTCTCCTGTGTTATGTATCAGTTTGTTTTGGGTTTTTTTCATTTCAAGGCATGCAAACAAAAAATTTGAGATTACATATGAAAAGCAGACAATGCATATTTTCTGGGATTTCCTGCATTACCCTCAAACAACTCAGTGTTAAATGGTCTACTGGAGAAAAAAATTGCTATCCAAGTATGCTGTGTAAAAAAGAAACCTTAAGACTGCAACAGTCAAGTAGCAGAAGACTAAGCAGGTAGGATGGGCAAGAATTCAGCCAATCAGTAGTAGATGCTAAGTATTTTGATTTTCTATTTTTCCCTTTAAACTTGTACAGTGTGCATGCTGTGCTAAGGATATACTTGATTTAAAGTAATTTTAAAGCTTTTGTAAGTCAATTCAGACTCATGCTGTTCTAAACGAATTGCTGTAATTGATACATTTGGGATGATACAGATGTGTAGAATGCACAGTGTTGTTAAATAACAATTCCATTTACTAACCTGATTGAGCTTTGAATTCCTTTGCATTCTTTGCTATGCACAGTTGTGTGGTGGGGTTTTTGGGGTTTTTTTGTTTGTTTTTTGGGTTTTTTTTCATGTGATAGTGCTCGTAGGAAGTAAGACGGCTGTTGCTGGAGGCTGCGTGCATTAATTGAGAAATAAACTTTGCTTTTTTTCCCTCCTCCTTTCAATTAAGATAACAAACATAAAACTGCTTGGAACCGCATGGGGACTTCTAAGTAAAATTTCTGTAAAACTCAAAAACCATAATGAGCAGCTGCTATTATCACTGTGTGAAATATTTATGGAGATATCACTGCTGAGCCAAAAAGTGTATCGTGTAATGGGATGATTTGATGTGCATGTTGAAGCCCTTAAGCTACAGAGCAACAGTTTGTTGAAAATAAAGTGTGATGGAAGTCAATGTGGGCTGGATAGAATTTGACCCAGTAGAACATCTATGCTGAATGCTAGAACATATTTGTGTTAGCTACATACAAAAGCTACATAAATAATGGAGAGTTGGAAACACATGTAAGTTTTAGCACATCGTCACTTAATCAAAGTACTTAGTGGCTCTGAAGATGAAAGTTGTTCAAGAATAGAACATGGCCAATCAAGAGGTATATTCCCAGGATAATAAAATTGAATAAGCAGGGAAAAAGATCTACACACATTTCAGTTAGGTGTTTTTATATTCAACTGGCTTTGTGTTAGTGGAGTTTCCTGCTCAGCTAGAGTATAATATTATGTGCTATTTGTTAATGAAGGTGATTGGACCATGAAGTCAATTTCAGGCGAAGCCTTATTAAAAAAGGCACAGAATTGCTGCAGGCATAAATCTGGAAAAATCTTGTGCGATAGGTTGAGTGGACATTCTATGTAGTGCCTTGCGTGTATACAGTTGCATGTTAATGTGCCTTTTGGAACTCTTCAGCTGCAGTGTTTGGGGAATTTTGTGGTTTATGTATTGTCTTATGATGGCATTTGATACTGAAATAAGTGCAATTCAACATGATATTCCTTGTGTACATAGTTGGCAATATTAAAGTTGGCATGGGCACAGTGATTGCCTCTTTCTGAAGAATTAACAAACTAAACTAGACTGACAACAGTAATTAGTAAATTCTTCCATTTGTTGGTTTGTGTAGTTTCTTTACATAGAGACAGTCTCTGCAGATACAGTGTTTTTTAAATCATTAGCAGAACCTGAGCTGGGCTCAGTAGGGCTCAATGCTGTCACTATGTGCCCTGTAGAAGTGTGAAATCATAGAATCATAGAATCGTTTAGGTTGGAAAAGACCTTTAAGATCATCAAGTCCAACCATTAATCCTGCCATCCCACCACTAAACCATGTCCCTAAGCACCTCATCTATCCGCCTTTTAAATACCTCCAGGGATGGGGACCGCTTCCCTGGGCAGCCCCTTCCAACACTTAACAACCCTTTTGATGAAAAATTTTTTCCTGATGACCAACCTAAACCTGCCCTGGTGCAACTTGAGGCCATTTCCCCTCATCCTATTGCCCATTACCTGGGAGAAGAGACCAACACCCACCTCACTACAACCTCTTTTCAGGCAGTTGTAGAGGGTGATAAGGTCTCCCCTCAGTCTCCTCTTCTCCAAGCTAAACAACCCCAGTTCCCTTGGCCGCTCCTCATAAGACTTGGGCTCTTTATACACACAGTGAATGGGCTAGTGTCTCATTTATAAAACTGTATTCTTTGAATAGATTGAGACTTAGTTTGAATGATACTTTGCTTGCCTATGAACTCTGTAGCAGATTGCAAGGATTGCTTGCTGCATTCATTATATATTTTGATATCCTTCACTTTCATATTGAAATGAATAAAGCAGAAGGTGACAGTTACTAGTAACTTTTGTAACTTATCTTGTAACTTTTTCAAATTATTTATGGCAGACAAAATATTTTGTTTCATTTCCATTTTAAAATTTGATTTACAAAGTAGCACTATTGCACATATTCTATATGGAATTAGAAATGGGGAGAACTCATTACTTTTTGATATAAAGAAGTAAAACCATTAGAAAGTTGTGCTGATTAGGTTTATTAGTATTTGCCTGAACAATAATGTCATTTTAGCATACTGCATAACATCACTTGTAGGTGGTAAGAGAATATTATTAGGAGGCCAGCATATTACATATTTTAACATGAGCATTGCTAGAAGGAGACGTGTTTCATTGTAGAGACACTTCAGAGGGTCCAGGGGAAGCTCTGCTGAAAGTTTTGTGTCCTCAACAATCTGAAAAATAAGGCCACTTAATGAGATTAACTGAAGGGACTATCTATATGTCCAACTGCATTAAAATGTAGAGGTACCATTTTAAATACTGAAGGTAGAAGCTCCTGCATAGACATTTGCATCTGACATTTCAGCTTTTACGCTTGTTCAGGCAACTTTAGGTGAGTAGACGTCTTCAACGTAGACAACCTCAGTGGATACTAAACTTCAGCTTACATTAAAAAGCCATGCCTCCTGTGATTCTTCTATGTGGCATTTTAGGTGTTTATTTGTTATTGTCATGGGGAGCCATGCCTAGTTGTTTTTGAGTGAGTGATTTCTTTTCAGAAAGGGTCTTAGGAGAGTAGGAGTAATTGAGATAGATAAAATGGGGCACTGATGTGCCCTTCTTTCCCCCCTTCCCCCCTGCTTCTAAAGTATTGTATTAACTACACTGTAGTTACTACTTGATCTAATAATACAAGTATAAGCAGTTGCTGCTCTCTTAAAATTATGATCCTAATGGGAGTTTATTTCTTCAAGCAGCAAACTCATTTGCTGAGATCAGCATATTTGTAGCAGAAAATTAAAATGAAAGTAAAATTGTAGCTGTCAGCATCTGATGCAGAGCAATACACTAGTAACCATTAAATCTTATTGTTCTCTCTGCAGAGGGAAGGGATGATGATTTTTTTTAACATTTCCAATTCAACCCTGTTGCAAAGCCTGTTTTTTAAAGAATTATGTGCCTGTACAAAAAGCCCTTTCCCTTCTACACTATTAGCCTCAGATTCTTGGCTTTAAATTTTCTTGCTAGTTCTCACGGAGTGTCCTAGCTCTACAAAGCTTATTACAAGATTAGGTTTGATTTTTTTCACAGACTAAAAAGGAGCCAAATATGAAACATGCCATGTCAGCTACTGTACATTAGAAAGGTTTTCTGCCTTCTTTTGCTTGACAAATTAAAATGTTATTGTAATAGTGTGCAGTTCAGCAATGATCCAGTGCCAAAAGTCTTGACAGATGTTTCATGCAGTACTTGTGCCCACACACCCAGCAGGAAGGTGAGCCCCTGTTGGGCACAGTGTGTGTGGGGTCCAAATGGCTCTTGAGAAGCTGTGGAAGGCATCACACACTGATACTGCATGCTTGGCAGGGATTCAAAAGGTTTGGTTTGCTGCTTTAGCAGTGGAATCATAGAATGTTTTGGGTTGGAAGGGATCCCTAGAGGTCATCTAGTCCAACCCCCCTGCACTGAGCAGGGACACCGCTAACTAGATCAGGTTGCTCAGAGCCCCGTCCAACCTGGTCTTGAATGTTTCCAGGGATGGGGCCTCCACTACCTCTCTGGGCAACCTGTTCCAGTGTTTCACTACCCTCATTGTAAAGAATTTCTTCCTTATATCTAGTCTAAATCTATGCTGGTTTAGTTTAAAACCATTACCCCTTGTCCTGTCACAGCTGGCCCTACTAAAAAGATTTTCCCCATCTTTCCTGTAGGCCCCCTTTAGGTACTGAAAGGCTGCAATCAGGTCTCCCCACAGCCTGTCCTCATAGGAGAGGTGCTCCAGCTCCCAGATCATTTTTGTAGCCCTCCTCTGGACCCACTCCAACAGTTCCATGTCCTTCTTGTGCTGAGGGCTCCAGAGCTGGATGCAGTGCTCCAGGTGAGGTCTCACCAGAGCAGAGTAGAGGGGCAGAATCACCTCCCTCGACCTGCTGGCCACGCTTCTCTTGGTGCAGCCCAGGGTATGGTTAGCTGGAAACTGGGAGGTTGAATTTTTCAAGTGTCCATCAGTATAGAAATTTAATAAGCCCAAGTCCTATGCTATACTGTATTTTTTTTACACAAGGCTGAAATTAATTTTACTGAAGACAGTAAATCTTTCAGAATCCCAGGTACGTAGCTAGCCTATTTCAGGTCCTGGGACAACAGATAGAAGACCTGTATTTTCTTAAATTGTAGCTCTTAAAAATGTGACTTTGAGCACTGGAAATATATGCTAAAAGTTAAAATAAATCTGCTGGTGACAGGCTAAAAATACCTTTTATCGGGTACTATACTTTTTTGGTTTTGGAGTTGTATCCCATTAAAATCACTGTTGTGGTCACAATAATAGGCCTTAAGGTGACAAGAAAGTACAAATCTGTAGCTGTTCCTGCAGATGAGCCACTTCATCCTGTATGTACATAGGTTGGTTTTTTTGCCCCTTACTTACTTCCTCCCTCTTGTATGTTTCATGAAATCTCCCGATTTTATCTTCAGGATACTGCAGATGTAATCAAGTACTATGGAATTGTTTTTGCTTGGTGTTGGGCTTTATTCTGAAAAAACATGATCACAGAACTGGGGTAGAGAAGTGAGCTAGGATATGGTCTTGGTTGTAATATGTTTTTTCTAAGTAAGTTCATTAATGGCTGTCTTCGTTCATGGGTGATTTAAGCCATCTCATGAGGGAATGTTGTATACCTTTGAATGCAGACTAGTTCATAGTATCTGCATTTTACAGCAGATAATGCTGTGCTTCCATGCCACAAGACAAAGTTAGAAAAGAGGTGGGTGGTTTTTTGATTGGGGATTCTTTCCTTCATTCTTCAGTGCAACTAACTCAGTCACCTCATGCTTCACCTGTGGAAATATCTGGGCTTTCAACATCACTAGAGGCACTCTGGCATCACTGGGTCTGTCTTTTTCTTGGGTCACAGTGATGGAACTGTTTTAATTTCCAGGCTTTCATGCCAGTTGTGCATATCACATCTACAGGAAGGCTTGTTCATGGAAATATTCACTTCCTCTTTAGTTTAGGAAAAACAATAAAAACATGAGAGCAGTTTCTGTATTGCCATGATGGCTTTAATTGCTGGTGGAATTCAGAGAAAACTTTTCCCATTTCAGAAAGCCATGAGGCCAGCCACATGCATTCAGTCTGAGAGGAGTGCAATGTCTGCACAAGGCTGGTAACGCTGAGCCAGAGGCAGGACCTGCAGGAAGAAAGTTGTGTTTGGGAGAGAAGTCCAAATTTTAGATTCTTGAAATCCTTGAGTGGTTGCTGTCCACATCAGGAAATGCACAAAGTCTAGAGGCACCTCAGTTTCTGTTTGCAAGCTTCTCCATATGGTTGAAGATGAACCTTTGGGTAAGTCTCATTAATTGTATTTGAACTAATTATATTTCTGTGCTAATTAGAGCTGGAATATGCATCTCCTACCTTTCAGCTAACTGCTCTAACAAATGCTTTAATGAATGCATTGTCATGGTGTGTTGCAAGCATCTGGGAACTAGTTCTGCTCCCATTCTGATTTGACCAAAAGACTTTAACTAATGTGATGTTAAACTCAATAAGCTCTGCTGAAAGAAAAGACATTGTAGCTCAGGCTCAGCATCGTGCTGACATGATTGCATGGCTCACACATGGAGCATCTTATGTGTCTATAACACTGGTACCTCCAATCTCTCTGAGCAGCAAACACTGAATGGTTCCATACATAAGGGAATATGCTGAACAGGAAAGGCTGAATATGCTCTATCTGCTGCAGACTTTCTTTCATTTTTTCTCTTCATATTCCATAAATGGGGAAATGACTTTACTTTTAGGAGAAAATACAATATATACAATATCATACAAAATACAATATATACAATAACATACAATAAAACACACAATAAAAAGAAGAAGCAACAACATGTCTGTAAAACAACCATGTAAATAATTGTTGGAAAAGTGTTATCTGTGACAATGGTGCTCCATATTTATTTTCTGTTGAAGCTTCCAGATCAGATGCGCTCAGCTAATAAGTCAAAGCATGATTTTTTTAACAGCCCACACAGCATGCCCAGTGATTTATCTGAAATTCAAGCTGTGTTCATTCCACTGTCTACATCATCACTAACATAAACAGTCTGGAGTCAGATTTTCATTGGCAATCCTGTTGATGCATTCTGTAAATGAAACATCTTTCTTTTCCTCAGTTATTTTGGCTCTAAGACATTGGCAGTATACATTACCATAAATTTGATTTGGACACTGAAGTAAACAGTTGTATCTCAGGAGGCAGAAAAGGAGAAAATATGTGGAAATGTCAAGGTTACTTTTTTTCAAAATCATTTGATCAGAACTGTAAACAAAGCAAATTGGTTTGGAGATGGTATAGAAGAATTTCTTTTCACAGACACCTAAAACTTCAGTGCTTATCCTAACTTTTGTTTGTCCCTGTTCAAAATCAAACTGAAACTTTTACTCTATGGTGCAGAGAATGACCAAAGCCTCAGAAATGTAGCCTAGTATGTCCTTCCAACTAGTGCCTGGAAGTAATGAGAATATTTAGAATGATGGTGTTCATTGTTATATTTAAAGGAAATCTATATGCTACTTTTAAAATATGAGACAAAATTATATTTATTATGCTGCAATAGTACTGAGAGACCATGAATCAGGTTAGAGCACCTTTTGTGTGCAAGGAGGTTCAGTCCAATTTTGAAATATATAGGGCAGGGCCACAGTTCTGCAGTTACTTCAAGCTGCAATCACATTCCCCAGTTTACTTGTCCCTCAGATTAATAGTCTTAACCTGGTCACTTCTCTGACTTGATTTCCTGATCAAAATATTACTCTGGTGAAAAGAAGTGGCTGTTGCAGGGACAAACAAAGGTGGTGGGGCAGAAGGTTGAGTGAGGAGGAGGATGAAGTGATGACCTTCTGATAGTATTTGGTGGAGTTAGTGTGAGCTCATTACACATCAGTGGAATAATACCCATGTTGCCATGGAGGGTGCAAAGTCTGGTGAGCATTAGTGTTGTATCTGAGTCACGATGTAAACTTATTCATATATTACTGAACATAGCATAATCTTATTTAACTTGTGACTGTTCATTTATGTTTAAAAACCTTCTATTGAAACAGGAATAAAAGTGGATGAAAGTGGGTTTTCTGTTGTTATTCTATAAGGGCGCTATTCTAGGGTAACAAAAAAGCTTATAATGAGAGCAGGCAATGACTCTGGACAAGTAGTTGGGAGAGGCTGTGAACCCTTGAGGGTTTTAAAGACTTGACTGGACAAGGCACTGAGAAAATCAATCTGTGTTTTGAAGTAGAGTTTGGATAGGAAGCTGGACTAGATGACCTCCAGAAGTGCTTTCAAGCCTATGATCCTATGATAATACTGTAAGTAACTTCTCCAAGGGCCATGATAAAATTTGATGGGTTTTTTTCCCTACTCTCCTAGAGAAAATATGTCCTAAATTCAGTGGGAGGTAGTCTGTATGCAGTCTATCCGTTTTTCTTTACTAGATGATCTGAACCTAACCATTAGAAATACTTTTTTTCCCCTCCTCTTTAATACTCTTTGATAGTTCCTGGCTGTGTATTTTGGAGCAGGCATATGTGCCCTGGATATATCAGGCAGGAAAGTTATTTTGGTGAGCTACAAATTCTGACAGCTTAGTCATAATGATTCTTTGTGGATGGTGATTCTCCTTTCCTTAACTGAAAAAACAGAAAAGCTAAATTCCTTGTGTTTTAATGTTTGGGTGTGAAGAAGGTGACTTAGTGTCCAAAGACCTAAATGAATGATTCTTAATCACAGTTGGATTCATGTTCTTTTGCCAGTTAATGATCAGTTGGGAGGACTTAATGGTCCTCAACTGCATCTTGGACCATTAACTACTGAGGAGATTATTTCTTAGTAAATGCCTGCTGTTAAGAATTTTACTGTTACAAGTGAGACTTATTTTAATGTCTTATGAAATGCTGCGGGTTTTTCTCTGAACTTGTTTTGTGCATCATTGCCTGGACTTAACTTTTTATTTGAAACCACTTAAACTGTCAACAAAGAAGGCACCAAAGTGAAAGTTCCTTGCAGTTTAAAAACTGAAGAAGTCAATACTGAAAATATTTTCTGTTGTTGGCATTTAAATCCATTCTTTTCAATCTACTTGATCAAGGAAGAAACATTGTATAAAGTCTAGTCTGTTGCTGTCCTTCACAATGTGCTTGGAGATAGCATGAACACAAGGATGGTGACTACATGTAAAGTCCGTAATTTGAGTAGTGTTGGGTTTGTTGCATATTGAGATTGTGCAGCATCTATGATAACTCTTTGGGATATGCACACTGCACATAAATGCTCTCAATGTGTTATAGTTTTTTTTCTTTACATTCATCTTTTATTATTTATTGGCAACAGCTATACAAATAAGTTTGAGATTATGATCATGAAATCTCTGTAGTGTCTCAAACCAATTGATGCACCTAATGTCACAAAAAAATGGGAATGGGGGGAAAGTCTTAGAATTATTAGTGAGTTTATTTTGGAAAATTTCCACAAGTACTTTTTAAATAATTAATATTTCTATCTCCTGGCCCTGGAAGTTACAAAAGCTCTAGAAATTACCCATGATTTTTGGTTGTTTTTTTTTTTTTTTTCTGTATGACAACTTTAAAATCTTAGACCCGTCTGTTTCTACTAGTACAAGAGGTAGTATTTCTACCCCATAATATTACAGTATGTCTACTTGTAACAGAATTCATAATGAAATAGCTTCCATGTTTCAGATTTCCCATATCAATTTTTAAAATGACACAGCAAAATGTAGTCCCTGCCATTCTTCTCATTGAGTTAATCTTCATAGGGGACCCAACCAACTGGAGGGCTTTGAAAAACAAAATATAATAGAAGACTGCTTTGTAGTGTAAGTTCTACGCTAAGCTTCATGTGTAAAGAGGTGAAGATGTAAAGATGTTTTCAAACACTTCTGTCCTGGCGGGGAGGGAGCTATAGTAAAAGTAATTGCTTTTCTTTTACTATAACATCTAACAAACTCTGAACAACAGAGCTGCTTCAAATTAAAGAAGGCCTGTTCAGTCTGGCCCACTTCTGCTTTATAGCTGATCTGAAAACACTTAGCTTGTGAAAAAATGTCTTGCTATTTAGGGTTGATGCTGAACATGATATGCTTGGGCTATTCAGCATTCAAGTAGTAAACCAAAATCTAGAAAGAAAGAAATAGGAAGTTGTCTTTTTTGCCGGAATGTCACAAATTGGTTGGGCTACTGAGCAAAATATTGATGAATGAAGGCACATATCCTTGCTGAAGGACATCACTGGAAGAATAAAGTTTTGCTGCCATGGTTATAAAGGCAGAAATTTAGACAGTCACCAGAGAAAGTCTTGTGAACTTGCATTCAGTAGAAAACATTCAGAGGAAAAGAAGGCAGGAAGGTCACAAAATGGACCTGAAAGTTTGCAATGGGACATACAGGAACTGACCAGAATGCTGCTGTACCTGGACCGCACTTGATCATATTTTATCCCGTTGTATCATAAGGTAGCATACTGTGCTGTTTGAAGGAAAAAGTAAAGAATTTATCATAGTGGGTATTGCAATGTAGTGCTTGCAACTTTTTAAAAAGACATTTATTTCACTGCTGTGATCATGTCATATGTTTGGTTTCCTTATTCTATCTGTGTCTGACAGAAAACTAAAATGTTCTGTATGACAGCCCTGTGGGTCTAGCTGTGTTCCCTCTGCTCTCTTCTTTTATGGTCCAAGAATGAGCATCTGGAGAGGAGAAATAGAAATGGAAAAAGACAGTATAGCAAACAGTAATGTTTCCTGTGGGCTATTCCAGGCTCTGGTGATTTTCTGACTCAGGGATTTTGTGAGGGGTTTCTCTATCTGCACTCTGTGTTTATTAGCAGAGAGGGTTTCCATGAACTTGTTCATTCTTCCCTTAACTTTTAGAAAGCTGTCCTGGTTTTGGCTGGGATAGAGTTAATTTTCTTCATAGTAGCTGGCATAGTGCTGTGCTTTGGATTTAGTACTACAAGAATGTTGATAACACACTGAGGTTTTTAGTTGTTGCTAAGTAGTGCTCAGACTACTCAAGGACTTTTTGAGCTTCTCCTGCTCGGCCAGGTGCATAACAAGCTGGGAGTACAGCACAGCTAGGACAGCTGACCCAAACTGACCACAGAGCTATTCTATACCATAGAACGTCATGCTCGGGGGGAGTCAGTCGGCTTGGGGGGGAGAGTGGTGGTGGCTTGGGGAGAGTGACCGTGGCTCGGGGAACGATTGCTGCTCGGGATGGGGTGCATTAAGAGGAGTGTGGCCAGCAGGTCGAGGGACGTTATCCTCCCCCTCTGCTCTGCCCTGGTGAGACCCCACCTGGAGTACTGTGGCCAGCTCTGGGCTCCCCAGTTCAACAAAGATGAGGAACTCCTAGAAAGAGTCCAGAGGAGAGCAACTAGGATGATTAAGGGACTGGAGCATC
This sequence comes from Nycticorax nycticorax, assembly GCA_023375905.1. Classification (NCBI taxonomy): domain Eukaryota; kingdom Metazoa; phylum Chordata; class Aves; order Pelecaniformes; family Ardeidae; genus Nycticorax; species Nycticorax nycticorax. The sequence goes on along the minus strand of JAKFQP010000064.1, from coordinate 1,116,563 downwards.
TCCCCTACGAGGAAAGGCTGAGGGAGCTGGGCTTGTTCAGCCTGAAGAAGAGAAGACTGAGAGGGGATCTCATCAACACATGCAAATATCTGAAGGGTGGGTGTCACGAGGATGGAGCCAGACTCTTCTCAGTGGTGTCCAGTGACAGGACAAGGGGCAATGGGTACAAACTGAGACATAAGAGGTTCCAGTTGAATATGAGGAAAAACTTCTTTACTTTGAGGGTGACGGAGCACTGGAACAGGCTGCCCAGGGGGGGTTGAGGAGTCTCCTTCTCTGGAGTCTACTTCTCTGGAGATATTCAAAGCCTGCCTGGATGAAGTCCTGTGTAACATGCTCTAGGAGAACCTGCTTTAGCAGGGGGCTTGGGTTAGATGATCTCCCGAGGTCCCTTCCAACCCTTGCGATTCTGTGATTCTGTGGGCTGGGCTGGGCATCGGTCAGCGGGTGGTGAGCAATTACATTGTGCATCACTTGTTTTATATATTCTGTATATTCTCTTACTGTTATTATTATTACTATTGTTATTCTTCTCTCTTATTAAACTGTCTCTATCTCAACCCACGGGTCTTACTTTTTTTTTTCCCAATTCTCTCCCCCATCCCACTGAGCCGGGGGGGGGAGTGAGCCAGCGGCTGCGTGGTGCTTAGTTGCCAGCCAGGTTAAACCACAACAAAAGCTTTTGCATCCATGACATCCTGTGTTAAAGTAGCTTATGGGAGTGTGTCTTGCAGGAAAAAAGACAAATTTTATGTGAGCGGGCCTAAATATGATCAAAACTGAAAACTCCTGAGTTTGTTATCAAAGTGATAGTAGAGATATTTGAGTATTCAGAGCACATCACCACGCACCTACCCATGGTCCAGCCACCTTCCAACTCCTGCATCTGCCTTCTGCCCATCTTGTCAGCTTGGGTCTCTAATCCCTTGGACTTTGCAAGTAGCCCTAGTGTCACTATGGCTGTAATTTCAGGGAAATGGCATTAGGATCTCTCTAATGTGTAATTATGAAAATAACCAATTCCCTTCCCTTTCCTTCCCTTCGCTTGCCTTGCCTTCCCTTGCCTTGCCTTGCCTTGCCTTCCCTTCCCTTCCCTTCCTTTCCCAGAATTAACGCTTATTTGGGATAGGTACTACTGTTGAGACACTTCAATGTTACTGAATATAAAATCTGTATTTCTATTCTACTGAGAATAGTAAAAATGCAGTCAGTAAATACAGACTTAGGTTTTATTTTATCCATCATGTTAAAGATTCAGCTTGTTTGAAGATGAGTGATCATTTGGCTATGGGTAGCTACTAGGATTTCTGTTAGAAGTGACTGTCTTTTGCATGTGAAATCTGTTCATATACTTTAGCTTTTTGGAGTTATTGGTGTGTAACTGACAGAGGTTACTGTATGTTTTATTAACTAGGGGTTGCTTCTTGCCAGAGACTAATATTATAAACAGTACTTTAAGAGATATAAAATTAATTACTGCTTGTCATATTGCTTGACCTCAATTCTAGTGTTAGTGTTACCTGTTTAGATTTATTTTTACCTATTTTTGAAGATAAAATTAATGTATTATATTTAATCCTTTACACATTTTATAAACTTGACTAGTCTCATGTTCATGCTGAATATACATGACCTGTGGAGGTAAGACTTTAAAACCACAATGCAAAACCCAGAAATGACAGTTAATTCTCCAAAACCACTTTAGCAAAGTAATACAGTGCAGTTTATCCAACAGAGCTGGTGCTTCATTTTGTTGCATAGCATGAAATTTAATAAGTAAGCACTAAAATGGTACTGCCAGAGATACTTCTGTAAAAGATGTCAGCTGTGTACTCTATATAAGCTCAGGTTGTGAGACCCTGGGTTGTGCTGAAAAATATTTTTTCTTTAGTGCTATGTATAAAATTCAATATATTATATATATTTATTAAACGATAAAATTATTTATTAAATTATACATTAATTTATTTATAAATATATACTATATATTTATACTATGTATAACATTCAAATACATGTGGATATATGCTTGGAGCTTGGGTTTTTTACACTTTGTGTGTTAAGTTAATGGATACATTTTGTACAGACCTGTGCACTTGGAAATTGAAACTTTAGCTTCCTCCCAGCATGCACTTTTTTCTATCAATGACATTTTAAGGAACAAATTCCAAGATTTTGGAATAAAATAGTTAAATACAAGTATCTTTTTTTTTTTTTTTTGGCAGTGAAATTTTTATCTGCTTTTATTTGCATTTCATTGAGTAGACTATGACTGATGCACTGGAATACAGGTTTATTCAGAGGGCCTGACTTGCTGGGAACAGAGTGCATGAAGAACAGCTGGGAGAGGTAATAATGCAAAATATTATTACTTCATGCGCAGTTTCTAATGGCTGATAACTTGCACCTTCTGTTTGTGTATATGTGTACATAGGTGTTATTTTATATAAATGTATCTTGCAGAGCATCTCTTGCTGGTATGGCATATTTATTGCCTGAATACATTGTCTCCTTGATGATTTTCAGAATTTCAGCTGCTAGGTTGAGCAGGACATTAGGATTTCCTATGGTTAAGACAAGCTATGGGGCAGAGTTTTGGAAGGTATTGTTACTTTATTTTTGACTTGCAAGTCCAAAGGGAGCAGGGTTTCTGTGCCCATGAATTCTGTGCTATGAAGGACGTAGCTTATATTATTATAATTACATTATATTAAATTGTAATTAAACAAAATTATGACACAAATTTTTGACAAAAGTCCGTCCATTTCCCCATGTTGTGTTGCTGTTCTAGGAAGAATCAAGCTGTTACCTGAGGTGCCAATATCAGCAAAGTCATGTATTTTTAAAATTTTTGCAATAATTGAACCAGACTAAATGTTTGTCCTTTGGACTTCTGTTTTCTTGTTTGTTTCTTTGGCAATTTTAAACCTGCAGTTTTTACCTGATGTCCACTCACTCGGAAAAATGCATTTTAGAGAAAATTAGTTCTGTTGAGAGTAACCCTGCATAAGCTACAATTTCTCACTTGCTGCAAGGCAGAGATCAAATATCAACATTTTTTTTCCTTTGGCCATCTGCCTTTGGTTTTAGTAAGAAAATTAGTTTCAGTTTTTAAACTCTTTATCCTGCCAGTGTTAGAAGACTTTAGATGTTCACTTGCTATTAGTAATCCACTGATATCTCCAGCAATATTAATGTAATTGTAGGACTACTAGCTCAAAGTGTGCTATAGGAAGTGGAGATAAAATTCCCCTATTAAGTCCTAAATAATTGGAACTAAGTCTTTAGTATTTTGTATTTAGGGAAAGATTTGCAAAGCAGCCTGAATTTCCACTCTTCTGTCAATAGTAGCAGCAGAAACTGCATATATGCTGTGGGAAGAAAAGCTTGACCACATTTGTTTTGGATCTCTCTCATAAGGAAAATCTTACCATGAGATTTTCATGTTCAGTCAAAGCCAATAACTTCACATTTAATGGCTTGTCCATAATTTACATGCTGAAATAGTTTTCACAGAGATTATTGAGATAGTGACTTTTTACAGTAACTATGACTATCTGGATGGGCTGAAACCTTCTTACAAAAATCCACAGAAGTAAATTTGTTAAGAAGAAGTTAATGATGTATGGTTTGTATGTTTGTAAGTGTGTAAACTTTCCAGAAACAGGGTTTATACTCCTATCACGATGCTTTATCTAGCTATTAACATCAGAAGCGTCTAGTGTCTGGATGAGACATACGAGGTTATCTCTTTGCATGTACTAAAATGTAGATAAATAATGAACTGCAATGAACAGTTATTTTTATATTTAGAGGTAGGTAGATTCCTATACTCCTCCTTACCAGCTGGTGACTAACCATCTGCTTCTCTCTTCTTCTAGGCTCTAGGCTTCTAGGCTCTTCTGGAGTCCTTTAAAGAAGTGAAAAGGTTGAGCTTCACAGCCAACAGTGTATGTTGAAATAGCTCCTACTGAAATAATAATAGGTGTATGAAGATGATACTGATCTTACATTACTGTGGAGTGACTCTCTTGAAACGACTGCAAAACCTAATGAGCTGACATGTCAGTTATATGCAGGGATCATCTAAACCACTGAATTAAAAGCACTGAACTGCCCTTGATATTAATTGGTGCAGAAACATCATCTGCTAAGTAAATAAGAGAGCTTAATCAGAGTCTAAACAATCTTTTGTTAGTAGTGGTTTCATTTGTCAACTTCAAATGATCCAAAGACTTCATAATTAAAATGAGAAAGTATGCATTGAGAGAAATATTAATACAGAACTACAGAACTTTGGTCTTAATTTTTTTTTTTTTTGATAAGCAGATGCTGATGGTGGGCTGGATTTATGAAAATGCTGAATAAGTTTTTAAATAGCTAATCATAGCAGTCTGATGTATTACTTTAAAGCACAGGAGAATCTCTAGTGAAGCTAGATTGTGCAGATAATTGAATGAAGGTATGGATCTATGACTTACTTTATATTCTCTACTGTGGCAGTAAAACCAAAATGCAATAACGAAGCTAACTCTAATAGATAGCATTGAAGGATAGGCTGCTGGCAGCTGGCTTTGCTCCAAACAGTCCATTAGGCTATCTCAATACACAGTCATTATTGTGCTTCTACTTACAACTTTACTGAACTCCTCTATAAACTTCTTTACGGCATAAGTACTTATTACATTTTAAGAGCAATTGGCCATAATGTATGTCCAATAACATACAACTAGTTAGGCTGTAGCACTAATAATAGCATTTTGTGGATTTTAAAAACCCCACTGCCATCTAAAAAGTTAGTACTGCATCATTCAGGTTAGAAGTCTATAGGTTACAGATATTACGGCTGGCAGGTCACAGCTATGAGTATAGGGCTCTTTTCTAAAGCAATAGCAGAACCACAGTAACTTCTTAATGTGATTAAGTAATGGATTGCATGGCTGAATTCATGCACCAGATTCTCAGCCTCATTCAACATAAACTTCTGAAGGGTTTTGGGCAGAAGTGGTGTTATCTTTTCACTGTCTTCGTAATGTCTAAGGAGCCAAGATCTGCAGGTTAGGAGAGCAATTGAGGCTCTCCCTTATGTATAAGAAAACTGATTTGACTAGTTCTGTGTCAGCTCCTATGTGGTACGAAGTGAGGACCGCTGGCATGCTTTATACTTCTGCTATGTGTTTTCCTTCTGCAGCAGCACATACCATGAAATAATGAGATCTGTGCCAGGAGTTAAGAAAAAGTGAAACAAAACAACACCCTTCCCCCTGCCAACCACACAATCTGTTACCAGGATTTGTACCACTTGAGGGGAAATCATGGGAGAACCTGAACACAGAATTTTTCCACACAATCACGATGATTCCCTGAAATTTGTATGTTTGTATGTTGTACGTTTTACAGGTTGTTTATATAAAATGCCCTCAAATATCAAGCAATGTTCTGATATATGCTGGAAAGGGGGATATATACTCCCCTCTAGGGAGAAAGCTCTGATGAATCCCTGACCACTTGGTGGCTCTTGACTCTGCCCTGTTTTATGTACCCTTCATCACTAGGTGTTTTCACATCCTTCCTGGGCACTGTTAGGGACTGAGCTATGAATTGCTCAGGGTTTGTAGTGAGCACACCTCAGGAGCAGCTAGCAGAAGATAGTCCTGAGATTTGAAGTTCGGGTCTGCCAGGACTCAGTGTTGCTTCTGTTGAGGGAGGCCATCTGGACAAGTAGGATCCCATTGTTTTCTTTTTTTCACAGACCTTCAGGACTGGTATATCACAGACATGAAAAGGAATTACGGCACAGAGTGAAACAACAAATGTTCTCCCCAAAACTGTGCACCAAATTGTTGCAAACAAAGACACCAAAGATTTTCTGAGCATGGCATCTTGTCCTGCCTAGAGCTGAGCCTTTGATGTGTGATTCAAACTTCCCTGATATTGACAAGGAACCATTTAAGGGATATGGAAAATATCCCTTGGAAAAGATCTATGGAGAGCAGATGCTATCTTCAATTGTATTGACAGGTCTCCTCCCAATTCCTTGTTCTGACCCTACAACTTGCAACAATGTCCTATTTTTCAGGGAAGTTTGCTGCAAAACCAGTGTCCTTTAGGATTAAAATACTCAAATATGCATGCTGCTTTTTTCTATGGAAGCCGTGCTGATGATAAAACCAGTCATCTAAAAATATGATGGCTTTAAGTTTCACTACCTTTTCACTGGGACTGAGATACTCCTACATTGTCTTTGAAAATGAGTAAACTGTCACAACACATTAATGTGAAGGCTGCCCTTTTAAATAAAATATATTTTAATAAACAGAACAAGGCTTGCCATTTTTTTAACTAGCTCATATTTGTTCTGTAATAGTCTGACCCATTTTGTGAAGGAAGACTGTCCATGACATGAAGAATGCTTGTATTTCCTACATCAGAGAGCTCCATTTTGCTGCCAATTTTTCTAAAAGCAAACAGGTCTTGACAGAGAACATGAGATTTATTTTTCCTTGGTGCAATGACACATTTTTCAAGAAGGCTGAAGTAACTAAACAACAATGAATGCAGGCCAATGTAAAAGAGAAAGAATGAAAGTATGCCAATATTTGTGGCTTTGCAACTAGAGTCTGTTTTCTACCTAGTGAAACATACATTCATCCTTAATATTCGGCAATAATGAACTTTATGATCTCTATTTACAGAACTTGGTGAGAAGATTACATTTTTATACACCCACTAAAGCAGACAAATGAAGTCTGTTGGAGCAACCCCCGATATCAATAGAGGCTGGGGGAAGAAAGGATCCGGAGCAGCCCTGCCAAGAGGGACTTGGGGGTACTGATGGACGAAAAGCTGGACATGAGCCAGCAATGTGCGCTGGCAGCCCAGAAGCCAGCTGTACCCTGGGCTGTATCAGGAGGAGCGTGGCCAGCAGG
>JAKFQP010000064.1:1072725-1100095 GCA_023375905.1 Nycticorax nycticorax | reverse complement strand
TTACCAAAAGGAGACGAATGTTCAAAATTTACCGAAATTCTTAGTACAGAATTGCCAGGAACTTTGTTTAATTTCTGTGACAATCATCTTAATTTTTAACCTGCAGGAGTACTGCCCAGAAACTAGAGGTTCCAACATCGTGCTTTGTTTTATCCAAAGGCCTTCTGTTCACATGGGGTTTACATCTTCCTCATGTTTTTGCATATTATATAATACACACACTTAACTGGATGCTGAATTTACTATCAAATGGCCTATATTGAGGCCATTGTCTGAAAGATGAACACTTAGAATATTGATTAGTGTATATGTTGGTACCATATTCAGATAAAAGGAGACAAACAGTGTTTGAGACTTTGTATTTTTCTTCCAGGTAAACAGTGATTATATGGGACAGTTTTGGCCAGACTTTGGCCAGCTGTGAAATGAATGGTAAATAACAACAAAATGCTTAAGTGCACAAAGAAAGTGTGAGGGAAGGAGGGAAACAGAAAAAAAAAAAAAATCCTACAAATTGTTTGCTCAAAAGGTTTCTTAATGTAATTCTGGAAGTCATTGATCAGAGATGGCAAACTGGGGATTAGAAAGCTAAATTTGTCAGATTTAGAATGTAAGAACTTCAGCACTTTCAGCTGAATTTTAAAAGGTACTTGTATAAAAGTTGACATTTCATTGGGACAAGTTAATGCATTCATATCTGCCCATCTATCTGAAGGTTTTTTATTACCTATGTAAGGTCCAGGAAAATGATATTGTAAAAGGATTTCACAATAACAAATTATAAAGTAATAAAATGGCAGATTAACTTAGATATTGATAAAAAAAAAAAGGATATTGATTAAAAAGAAACCTTACAAAAGCATGCAGAATGGGTGACTGTACTCAATTAAATTCTCAATACAGTTTATACAAACCTGCTTTTTCCTGAACTGCAGGATTCATTGTCCTAGGACATTCTGTAAACCAGAGTCTTAAGATACCTACAATCTGGTGTCATGATGGCTATTTTTCTGTTTTAAAGATAAACTTTAGCGAGGGTATTGTGAAAGATGTTCTGATTTACAGGAAAATGTAAATGCTAACAGATGTGTGTTGTATCTAAAAAGTGGACCACACTGTAATCTTATGCTGACTTCCATCCTCAAAAGAAGAGGGAAATTTCAGATTTCATTCTGAAGCTTTTCCTTCAGGAAGATTGTCCTATCTCTACCTTGAATTTTTACATCAATTCCTGGTCTTCAAACTTCAGCCATTAATAAAGACCATATAACATATGTATAGGTTCCAAAAAGGAATGTTGTATATGTGTGTCTCGGCAGTTGTAGATCTTTCAAAATTACTCTGAAATGAACAGGCTCTTTCCACTCTCTAGCCCTACATACATACAAATACATGTGTTAGCACATTTGTTATTACTAGAGACAAGGTTTATAATATAAACAGGAGATCAGAAACACGAACTGGAACTTTCTTAAGAAACAGGGAGTACAAGAGAGGCTCATAGGGATCTAAGCAGCAATGGTCAGGCAGGCAGGCCAGGCCAGATACTGCAGAGGTTGATTTCTCTCAAAGGCTTCAGTGGAATTCACATGGTACTGAGGAAGATTTGCATTCTACTAAAATAGCATTCTGTGTGAGAAAAATATTCTTTGTAAATTTTTTGTCCAGCTTTTCTTCCAAGATTTCTGAGATGATGATAAAGACGGCTGTTCCAGCTCCAGCCCAATGTTCTGTTGTGAATTCTCCTGCTGATTCATGTTTTAGTAGTTGTATCTTTGTTGACCTGCGGTGTTGTATGAGGCAGATGTGGAAGGGTGAATGTCCCAATTTCTGACTGAAACTGTCAGATGTGGCAACTCAAGATAGGGCCTAGTGCTTGGAGATGCACAGGAGTCAGCTGTGCCTCACAGCTCCTGAGGAACTATCCATACTGTTTGATTGTCTGAATAAAATGGAAAAGTTTAATAAAATTAATGCTGTGGAGACATTTAGAAATGCAGCAAATCCCACAAGCTCTAAATGCTGGAAAATATTTTTTACAAAAATGCTTGCTTCTAAGCTCTGTCTGCTGCTTTACTGAAATTTATGTTCCTCTCAGAGACCTCCTGGTGTCCCAGAACTTGTACTGTTTTCCAGCTTCAGGGCCATGATTGCTAAATTATTGTTACTAAAAGCTAGAATCAGCTCAAAAATAGGTTAATTTGTTTTCCTTTGTTTTTAATCTGGTCTCTATTATCACATAGCATTCTAACTCTCAGTGTCTCACTGCACCACTTTCACATGGGATTATGAAGTAAGTTACTATGCCCACGGAGGTTTGAATGATGACTGATGTTTATTGTTAATTCAAAGACAGCTGACAGGTAGCAATAATTTTGCTTTATGATCATATGGATATGAAAAAGTAAACTGATGACAGAAAAGTCTGTATATATTCAAGTGGTATTTAACAGAATTCATTCAAATAGAACTTGCAGGATTTAAAGGGAATGAAAAAAAAAGCTCATGTTGTAAATGTTTCTAATGAGATGGGAATTTGTCCTACTTTCTGCACTTTAGAAAAATCCATGTTCAAAGAGTTCTCTGGCCTGATCTTGTTAAAGAAACCCAATAATAGCTCATAGCCTTATTAGTAAGTTCTGGGCCCCTATGTCATGTAAACCTAGCAACAATCAAAATCCCTTTGCATTTTCATGCTTATTACGAAGAAGGTCTGTACTCTAGGCTGTAATGAAGTGTAACGAATCTGTGGTTCATATTAAAGTGTTCACAAGATGACAAGTTATGATCAGTGTCTCTTCATATGATATAGGCTGTAGAGGTCTCAAATTTATTAGTGCTAGCAGGGGGTCACAGTATCCTACTGCTTCATTAGCCATTTTGCTTCAGATATATTGCACTTAATTTAACTTAGCAAAAGTCTTTTCTACTGGCCACTAAGTATGGGGTCTACAGGCATATGATGCCACATCCAGAATATTCAGGATGACTTCCCACAAGGAAAATAGTACACAGTGATCCCTGGAAGAAGGCAGATGTGCTGCCCACAATAGAGGTTTGTACAGATTTTGGTACCCACCTTGCTTGGGAACTCAGCTGTGTGGTGTTACTTTCCTTTTTCCCTCCACGATCTGTTACCCTACTCTGATCTGGAAATGTTTGGCTTTGAGGCTATTAGCATGATTTATCACTTTAGAACATCTGAATATGTTGAAGGTTTTTCTATTCCTATTCAATTCAAACAAAGTCTGCTATAGCATGTTTTCAAGGAGTCAGTTTCAATAATGATCTGTTAGGAGGAGGATTTGCAGGATTCTTTTGCTAAATTAATTACCTCCCTCCTTCCTCTCTCATGCACATGCTATTCTCTACTGCTTCACTCCTTACATTAGAAGCAGGAACAAAAGTCAGTTTTTCTGTCTGCTACTTTGTGCATGGAGGGCAGCATAAGTATGCTATATGAAAAATGTCACTCCTAGCTAGGCTGCTACTATATGGTTGGAAAAACCCCCTAGTTTCCTGAATGGCTGCTTGTAACAGGAGGGCTCTTTATTTATTTACATCAGCCCCCCCACCCCCCACCCCCCCACCCCCCAGGTCTTTTTCTTCAACAGCTCCATACACAGAGAAAAAAAGATACTACCAGGAGGTAAGTTAAAGCCAAGGAACATGGATGTGAAAGAAAGAAGCCCTCAGGAGCAGGCTGTTGAGGAAAGAGGACCAAAGGCAGGAAGAAGACATCAACGAGCAGAGAGTAATTACAGTAAAGAAAATTAGAAGATAGATATTGGCCAGAAAGAGGTTGCAGGCTCTGGAGCTGGATCACTGGGAATAGCTTCCAGAAAGAACAAAACGATGCAAAGGTTCAGTAAAATGTAATAAAAGAGATTAGGGAATTTAGCTTTTGATATTGCAGGATTAGGAGTGAAGACTTTTTGAAGCTATCATCAGCTAATCTTGGAATGTACACACAAATTTTTGAGGGTTTTGTTATAAAGATAACATCTTCATTAGCAGAAAGTTGGCTACAGCCTTGTTAAAATTAAGACTGTAACTATGCCTAGAGAATTACTAACCCATAATGATATTAAAATCCAATTAAATGGATTTTAAAATAAATAAAAGGTTTGGGCTTTTATAATTTAACTGTGTCTAAAATCCTCAGTCCAGTAAGTAGGGTTGTGTGCTTTAAGAGAGCCCTCCCCAGGTTCGTTGGGCCCAAGCTCAGAGCTGTGGTAAGAGTTATGCCAATGGTCCTGCATGACATATATTTGAATCTTTGTTCTGACTTGCTCACACATACAAAGGTCTACAGTCTTCCACTGAACCTCTGTAAGGTGGAGCTGGCTCTCTTCTCTCGTTATTGGAGGCAGCTATAAGCAGAGTAGAGATGTACTTGCTCATGCTTCTCACAGTGTATTGTTTTGGTGGGGGAATGCTGTTTGGTTAACACAATCTAGTGAATTACAGTATTCAAGCTGACCACGGGCCATTATTGCCACTGAAAATCATTCAGTATGAATTTTATAATCTGTCACTGGGAGGACTATCCTGCAAGACCCTTTATGGCTGTAAGCAGGGCCACCTCTTGCAACTTACTTCTATGGTTAACTTGGCTATGTTGAAAATATATTTGATGACTTCTGAGAGAGTAAATATAATAAGCAACCTGCAAAAACAAAAATCCAAAATTTTCAGTAAGCTTGGCAGAAGGTCAGATTAGAAGGACCTTTTGAATTCTAATTGACGATTTGTAATCACTGCTTGTGTGGTTTAGCTATAAAATTTAAGTATATTTTTATTTCCTCTGCATCAAAACAAGGAAGATTAATGTTTAATGCTCTCATAGTGTAAGTTTGTCTCATAGCTTCAAGTATTAGTGACTACTGTGTCGTATGTTTAATGAACAAAAATTTTTATAGGTTTGGGTTTTGTAAATATGAGCTAAGCAATGTTAACTATATATTCCTTTAATTAAAATATGTATTACCTCTACATGGGTCACTACTAAGCTGTAAGGGACTAAAAACTTGTCTCAACATTGGTGGCAGGCAAGTTTAACTACCAAAGCCTAATCACCACGCCAACTGAGCGGGACAGTTTAATCACCAAGGCAGACACGTCCGCACCCGGGCCCAGGGTCGACTGACAATGAGGAGGGGGCTCGGACCCTCTGGGATTTTCGAACACCATCTAGTGACAGTACTGGGCATGCACCCCACTGCCAAGGGGGAGGCCTGGGTATGCAAAACAGTTATTGACTGTGCAAGAGGACAACCCTGTAAAAAGGGGAAACCAGCGGAGACCAAGAGGAGCGTCCGGGAACATCTGCCCTCCACTGGACTCAAAGATACATCAGGCGCATCGGACTGCACGGGCCGCACCGGCGCACGGACCGCATGGACCGCTCAGGCCGCACGGACAGCACATAGACCCGTGGTGGTAGCTATTGCCAACACTCCCGTGCTGTTTGTTTCTCTCCCTCTCTTTCCCTTTCTCACTTTCCCTCTCTTTCTCTGCTTTTCTCTCGCACATTTGTTGTTGGCCAAATAAAGTGACTTGGCACTCTGTTTTGAGTCTTAATTCTCTTCCCGAGAATGTGAAAGGAACCTAGTCATGATAAAACAGTGGAGTTAATCAGAAGTTAAGCCCAGCCGCCCCCAACCTCCCAGAATTATCTGAGGTCGGTTGGAAAGCAAGGGGGTTTAACCTCTGCCAAATTGATCAACCCAACAGGGGATCATGACACAAGCATATTAGTGTGAAGTAACACCTAAACTGATGACACTATTTAATCTTATGAACAATGTGAAACTGGAACAGAAAACCTTACTTTGATGATAAACCAACTGTAAAAAATAGCTGTTGAGCTTTGATGTTTTGAAGTATTTGTTCACCTATTTTAAAATGTTCAGATAAAATGCAGTATTTCAAATGTTATGTGCAGCAGCATGGAAGATAATCAAACAGCAAATGTTTCCATTCGGCATTCAATCACAAATGTATGTATGTGCAATTATGTCTAATTATACGGAGTGGGAAGCAAATGGAGATATATGATGATTGCAACAGAGTTATAACAGACAGTTATTTAACATGTACAGTTTTCACCCTCTGTTTTGAGAGTCTTTTCTGATGAAGAATGAAAGTTACATTGTGTTTTTTTCTCCCTTTGAAGCAGGCATCACACAAAGCTAGATTCAGAATTCTTTTCTCCCTAACAAAATGTATTCAGTGACTTGTTTTCGAGGTGACAAAGGAAAGCTGACAAAGTGAAATTGCATCAGCTGTGCAGCTGTATGCTTTTCTTACTTTTTAATGGTAGAGTACTATGTATGATTCTTCATCTGCTACTCTAACTCTTGACAAATACATTTATGACTCTTAGATTACATCAAGGTTGCTTAGCACGATATGCAGCTAAAACTATCCTGAAGGCTTGAACCTCCAAAATACTAGTTGTATCATTTAACTGGTAATAGGTAGCATTCTTAGAGTATTAAGACCTGATATAGTTTTACAGACTTCCAGTACAAATCATTTAAATGGTGAGCAAGAAAGAATACCCAGGAAGCAGCTTAAACTGACTTGTTAATTAGGACTGTTAGTCCTGCACTGTCATTTGGAGTGAGGAACCTGTATGCAATTTCCTGTCAAGGAAACGAAAATAAAACTCAAACCCTCTAGCTGTTAGGGCACTTCTCCGGGGCGTGGAATGACACTTACATCAGTCTGTTTCTACAGCCTGTCCAAATCCCCCTAAATGGAAGCTCTACTCACTGCTCGCCACAATTTGGTGTGATCCACAAGCCTGTTGAGAGTGCACTCCATCCCATCTACTAATATGGTCATCATATGAAGATATTGCATCGGGGTCACCAGCAAGCAATAGGTGTCCTGGCTGCCTGCGGCTCTGGATCTGGATTCTGCAGATTCTCTGCTACAACCCTGGCAATCTCCTCCTCGTTCCCTGGGGAGGCATACCCTGCTCACCATCTCCCGGTGGCTCCCTCCTGGCCGCCCAGCACCACCCCTCTGCTGCACCACAACGGCTGTGCCAATGGCAGTGCCAACAGCCATGCCAATGGCAATGTCAATGGTGGTGCCAATGGCGATGTCAATGGTGGTGCCAACGGTGGTGCCAACAGTGCCACAGGACCCCCCATAGGCACCCATTGGGGCCTGGACATGTAGATGCTCCTGCTGCACGTGCTTTGCAAGAGCAAAAATGTGTCTCGATTTGCTATTTGTGGGAGTCACAAACACCCTGGCTATACAAGTACTCTCTCTAGTGTGATTTTTTATTGGAGCTACTGCCTCTTACCAGTGTGCTGTGTGTTATTTCCTCATGCTGCCCAGGCAAAACCCAGTTATTCCCAAGGAGCATGAAACGATGAGTGGCTCATGTTGAATTTGCAGCCAGCAGCCATTAACAAGTTCCTGATGCTGCTGCTCTGACAAGAGGCAATGTGACAGCTGGCAGTATCATCCTGATAACCAAATTTTCCGTGCTTTAACGATCAGGAGCAATAGCAAACCCTAGATACTGATTTTCAGAAGTCCTTAAAAGCCTTTTAAATTTAAGTAGGTTGTTTTTTCTTTTCTTTCTGCCTGCCCAATGCATTCTGTGTTCTCTCAGAGATCCTCTCCAGTGATCTCCCCAGCCATCTGCCCACACTGCCTCACTGACTGGGGCCTCCAGTGAGGCTTGCCTGCCCAGAGGCTGTGCAGGGGGATGAGACTGGAGTGCTACCAGTGGCAGGATTTGCATTCATAAAAAACCCCAGAAACGTGGACTGAATTGGAGGTTTTTCAAATTCTCTGTGACAGAGAATATAGTTGGTATTTTGTGTCTGTGTGTGCTTTGTCCCAGATATATTGAATAACTCTTGTGAGAAAATGCTTATTTTCTGAAGCAGACACTCTGGAAAACAGAAGGAAATAACAAAGAAATTCCCAGGCAAGTGAAATGCGATTCCAGAGATCATCAGTTGTGGTAAACATTGGAAAAAGTCAGCAAGCTGGGAGTTAATCAAAAAGAAAGGGAACTCCTGGAGAAGAGTAAATGTGAATGAAGTGGTTTGGCAGCTCTTTCCATTGGTACTTATAGTTAGGACAGATCATGATTTGGCCATTATTTGTAGTCTTTAACTCTTGGGGAAAAGGGGACATACATGAAATAAAGGCTTTAAAGGGATGAAGGTACATCTAAAGGTGGAGATGAAGGACAAAGAAAGACCTATCACTGATTGCAGTAGATGCCTGGTGGACTTAATGAAAGGGTTGTACGTAACCTTTTGTGTCTGGTCATAAAAGATACAGAAGAAATACATGGCCTGCCTTCTACTCTTGGGAAGACCAGAGCTTTACTATTGAAGGTGCAGGTATAGTGTTTATGGTGCAATAGATTGCAAAGAAGATGTGGTAATAGCACAGAAATAAGGTTTTTCTGCCACAATTACTTCAAGAAGCCTGTAGTAAGAAAGACTCCATTAAAAAAAATGTTGGGGGTTGTGTCAGATTTGGATATGGTCAAACATCTGTCATTCTGCTATCAGTTAAGTGGTTTTGATAGAGTAAAATAGAATGATGGGAGAATTAAATTTATCAAATGAAGATTAGAACATAAATACTGTCAGGTATGTCTGGATATATGCAGATATGATAGCTAACATTTCTTCAAATTCACTTAACAGGCAAAAGTTGTTGACGGTTTCAGATTTGAATTTGATAAATTATAAGGATGATATAGAAGATCTGGTTTTAGAAAATATTTTAGTTGTAAAGATTAAAGACTGATTCACTGTAAATGAAGAATAGACAGGAGGAGGACAGTATGTCAGCTGCAAAATAACAGTGCATCAGACTTTAGAGGTCAACTTTGTATAGTCAAATGGATGAGTTTAAGCACATTGGAAAGTAATTAGATTAAGTATGCCAAATAGCTATATTTTGTGAAAGAAACAAAGGAGAAAGCCTGGAGTACTTGCTGCAGCAAAGCCAGGGACCAACAGAAGTCTTCTGAAATGGAAAAAGATTTTCTCAGTTTTCTGAGCTTAGTTTTTTTAGTTCTTAGATATGCAGGAGGTTAGGAATAAAATCAGAATTGCTGGAAGTCGAGTCTGACGTTGCAAAACAAGTAAATCAAAAATGTCAGTGTTCTTCAATTTCATCAGTAAAAAGAATAAGGGGAAGAAAAAGTTTATCCTGTGAACCTAGAGATTTGGAGAAGCCTAGGCAAAGCCTTAAAACTGGATTGAACTTTTGTGTCAGTTTTCATCTAGGACGATAGTACTGAAAACAGGAGCTAACCTACAACAGTGGTGGGGGAAAGCCTAGAATATGAAACTTGCTTCATGTAGGGTGGAAGTAAAACTCAACTGAATGTTTTCAAACCAGGTTATCCAACCTTTTCCCTTGACTACTAAAAAAAGCCCTTCACCACCTGTGTAGTAAGCTTCATTGTAAGTGATAGTGTATATTTCAGAAGAAGAGCGCATAAAAGGATTTGGAGCACTTCTCTGCATTTTTCTTTTCCTTAGGAAAGTAAAAATTTCCAGGTAGTTTTGTACCTTTCATTAAATAAAGTTCAAGGACTCCTCTATATTATATTGCCTTGTAAGGAAAAGAGCAATAAGAACATTAATCTGTTCTTAGCTATTTGCGAGTTTAATGGAACCTTTTAGGAAAAGAGAAAAATACAGACATCAAAGTAATGGACTATGAATTTAAAAAAAAAAATAGCAACCCCACACCTTATGGACTAACCAAAGGTAACACGTTTGAAAAACATTTATTTTTAAATTTATTTTGTAAAGACTTTAAGGTGATTAAAGAAGAAATTACATTGGCCTGCTCTGAAAAGAAAATTTTCAGGTTAGAGGAAAGTTACAGGTAGAGTTGTTCAGAGATCAGTCTTGGGACCAATATAATTTAATATTTTTATTACAGTCCTTGGCAGAAGAGTGCTAATGAGGCTTGCTGATAAAACAAAGTTAGTCAGCATCATCAAAAGAGGGATTAAAAACTAGGTCACCTTGTGGAATAGCCTGCAAGGTATGAGATGGAATTTAATAGTACAACTGCTTGGTCATATCCTTAGGGAGTGGTAATAAGAAAGTTCATGATTGACTGAAAGCTGTTTAGTTGGAAATGGCAAAAGATTAGAGGAATGCAGTGTAACAGCTGATAACAGAAAAAGTATGAGCCAACAGTCATGAAAAAGGATGTTTTCAAGAAAAGGGGCAATGAGATCCCAGGATTCCTTGCTAGCGTACTATATTATTTTCTAGTATAAGAGTGGTTTTTAAGCAGTGTTTAAGAAAAGGAAATCTGTCTTATATGGGCATAAGTGAATGTGCAATCCCTCATGAGCAATGGTGAAAAAACTATGGGTTGTTCGGCCTAGCAAAGTGAAGGTGTGACCTCTAGAAAGGGAAAAGGGCTAGTTAAGCTATATAACGATGCTGGTAAAATGAGCAAATAAAGTGACCACAAATAAGTATCGAAAACCAGGCAAAATGTCCAACTATCAGAAATAGTGGGAGGTTCTGAAAAAAATAAAAGTCCTGTAAGGCAAATGGGGACTTTTAGGACATTCTGATGAGCTTGTCACCAAGTAGAAGGTGTAACTGACTTTGTAAATGTGATGAAATACTATACGATTTTTTTTTCAGGCTTTACATCTATTAAGTAATTTGAATTGTGTTGAAGACCTAAGCATTTTCTTCCACTCATCTAGTTGCCATATTGGTCCACTAACACTTCCTTTTTCCTCACCTCTTCTTGACAAATCAGAATTGAAACAGTTAAAGCCTCAGGTTTTACAGGTTTCACACTGAAGAGAAGCCAAGCAACTTAGAACAGCATTTTTCAGCCTGTTTGTAGTCATAATGAGTCTATGCCAGTTTGCACTTTGTCTACATCACAAATTAATTTTTTAAATGTGTAGATTAGAAATTGTACTTAGTGAGCAATAGATCGGTTTTCAAAAATAATTGTGGTATGTGCACCACGTCTGTATGAACCTGTGGCAGTTTTTCTGACCATAGTAGTGCTTTTTTCCAGTTGAGATTCATGAACCTATGCATCTGCTACCCCTAGATCATACATGAACCCATCAAAGGGGGTAAAGTTTTCAAATGTCACTGAAGCTTAGTATAAATCCATGAGAGATGGGATCCTGACCCTTCTGGAAGTGGGAGTCAAAACCTAAAGAATCTCAGACTGCTGGCCATTTTACTATATGAATAGTCCTAACAGAGATTCCTACCATCCCATAAGGCATTCTTACAATTTATCTCTTTTAGACTGTTCATAACTCTTTCCTTGTGGTTTTTTGGATTGCTGTCCCAATCCAAAAATAAAATGAGATCTTTTAAATATTCAGCAGCATACTCTTTCAGTTGAGAGAGATAGGATTGCAGTGATTGACAGGAATTATGTTTGGGCAATGCTGTCTGCCCACCTTGACATGCTGAACTAATAAAAAAATTATGGAAGATATTAAAGGGAGCTAAATGGTGCATGGCAATTCAGAGCACTAAAGAGTTACGCTGGCCATCAACAACCATTTCTTTTGAAGGATGGCATTTAATTTTCATTCATATGGACCAGAATATCTCTCTCAAAAAATTGTGGTTCTCAAATTTTTTTTAGCACAATCATGGAAGCAATAAACATGCTGACAGAGCTGCTGAGGCTTGGTGCCGAAGGCAGTGATTTAGGGAAACTGTCAACATTTAGAAAGAGGACATTAGAAAATAAAACAACTCTTGTTGTCCCATATTTTTTTTATGATATACTACTGGAGCTCTGATATGCATAGACATGATCTCAGTTAAATTTGGGTTGTTTGAATATTGTTTATACCTTAGCAATATGCAGGTTTTGGTTTTTTTTTCCTAAGAAAAGTACTTAGATGCTTTTTGTATTTTCCATAAGCACTTCCCACAGAGATTTTGGTAATAAAACACTGACTTAAAGGTTATAAGAGTGACTATAAATCTGTGCTAACATACCATACCAAGTTCTGTAAATCCATGGCCGCTAGGCAATGAATTTCTTAGTGAGAATAATGCTCAATGATTGCACATTCTAGTGTCATGCAGGATTTTGAATCAGGGTATTATGTTGACACATGCTCCAGACTGTTGAATAATTCAGAATTCTGGTTGTATATGCCATTCATTCTGATGATCTGAAATTATAATTCCCAGGAATCGCAACTTCTGAACTGACATACCTCTGAGTATACCGGAAACATGTCCTTCATATTGAGATTTGCGAGGCTTCCTCTTGTCCCAGGTCTGTCTGTATCGACTGCAGCTCCGATCACCATCTGAAGTCAATGTAAACTTTTTTACTAGTTTCTGTCGACAAAATACAGAGCACAGGGAAAAAAACTCCCTAGAAATGTCTAACTCCGACATTTTCTGTCCTCCTAGTGGTCTTTGATCAACAGGAGGCAATTTTTCAGAGTTCAAAAGGTCTTTTGTGATTTGTAGGAGTGAAACTTAGTTTTGTTTTGAGTTTGTAGGAGAGTGCTCAGCCTCTGTAGCACCCACTAATTCAATAGAGTCTTGGAATAAAATTTTTCTTTGAGTGAAGTTAATGGAGATTTTTCCATTTTTAATAAAGCAGATGGTTAAGTAGCATTGTATTGCATATTGTGTAGCTGTTTATGACGATGTAGTGATAGCTAACTGGCTATTTAGGAAAAAAATCAATTATTGTTTTCTAGAAAATATATTCCAAAATATATACCTTATTTCCATTGCTGTTCTTTCAACACCAATAGAAAGAAGTCTCTGTTTTATATAAACAGAAATGTAAATAGATTCTTTCTTTGTTTTGTTCGAAATTTGCTCTCCTCCCAAATAAAGATTAATGAAATATTTGAAAACATTGTTTAAGTTGTTCAGGCTGCAAAAACACTCACTCTCAAAATAAGTAATTTTTACCCTCTTTCTTTCTTGTTTGTATTTAAACTAAGACTCAGTGTGCTAGTTTCTCAAGAGAACAAACAAGACCTGTTTTTCACTTCCAAGTGCTTTTTTCTCTGAAATCTATTGGCAGTTTGGTTGGCTTATTGCAGGCCTTCATTATGTTGTTTGGAAAGGGAGGTTGCATTTCTTTAAACTGATTGATAGCTTGAAATCCTGGCTGCCATAAAGCACTTAAAAAATAAGAACCTGGTAGGGCTATTTGCAGTAGCTCAGATGAAGACCAGTTACACAGGATTGCTATTATTACTACTTAGTACTTAGAAAATGTGCACACAGAAGTGCATCTGAAACAATTAGTGAAGACAGAAACGGATGACAAATATTTCAACTTCAAGAGTGGTGCAGCAAGTTTAATAGCTTCATTTGGACAAGGAAGACATACAACAAGGTAGCGGGCTTGCTGATCCTGTTCTGATTTTATCTGATCTGATGGTTGGTAGGTAAGCTTATCAAAGCTTCTTGACTTTGTCCCCTAGTATTCATGAAATTAATTTTAAAATTCACTAAGGGGGCAGGAAAAAAAAAATCACTTAAGTTTGTTTGGAGTCTCCTTGCTTAAGGAGAAGCACTTGAATAATGATAGCTGGTAATGTGGTTCCAGGCACTGCATGTCTGTTTTTACTGATTTCTTATCTTTCAGTAGAGACTGAAGATATATTTAGGAATAAATAGGGCTTTAAACTTGCCAGTTTTATTTTCAGTGCTCCTACAGCCTTGATCCAAAAGGAAAAGTATGGTTAGACACTGACCAAAATTTTATGATACGTATGTATACATGTTTAGACACTGACCAAAATTTTATGATACGTATGTATACATGTTTATTAATTTTACATTGCCTTGTTTGGTGATTATTTTAGAGAATATCCTTAGCCAGTAAACTTTAATTTTCCTTCAAGATTTTGACTTCTGTGAGTGCTTGAGAGAAAGAAATAAGGTGGATTTTAGGACTGTGAATTGACCAATTAGGCTTATGCTTTGTGAGACATTCTGCATTTTTACTTCCCACTGCAGGGTTTTGTCCTTTCCTATTCATATTCTTCTTAAATAAAAGACTTGTTCCCTGCTTCTTAATCAGGCCATGCAGCCACTGATTTTTTTTTGTGCTTTGCTCTGTTTCTGTTTAGAAGGCGATAGTAAACAGCAGATCAAGCATAAGGACTGGTAGATGTTGTAAAATATGCCTGAAAGAAAAGAATACTACTTGTTTCTGTAGAGCTTTTGGAGTTTTGAGAAAATCTGTTAGTTAACACAACATATGAGAAGGAATCTATAAAAACAAACCATGAAGATTTCAGCTTTGTTGAATTGAAAGAAGGCATTGCTATTTTAAGCTGAATGACATCCTGATTATAAAATTAGTAGCCAAATAACATATTTTCATGGAAATTTCGGGATGCCTATGTATCACAGAAGATATGCAGTTGCGTTGTGTCTCTGCATGTTTTAGAATCCCATTCTTAAGAGAGGTTTGTGAACATTCAGTTTGATAGCATTATGCACAAGAATAAATTTCATGCACATGAATAAATTTCTGAAGGGCATTTTGAAATAAAACTGGAAAAATAATGTGGTTCTTCCTCAGTAAGTCACATAAGAGAGAAATCTTTTTCTTATGTCCTTAAGCATTCTGGAAAGCTGATGTGAATGAAAGCGTTGGGTTATCTTATCTAATGCCCCTATTTCCATGACAACTATTTCTGCTGCAGCATTACTTAACTGCATGTTCTCAGCAATAATAATAACTTGTGGAATCAAATTCTACCATTTGGGTGAAATCCACTATCAGTCCATGGAGGAAGAAAATCACCAATGTGATGGGTGAGTAGAGAATGGAAAATGAAAAGCATAAATGAAGTCGTTATAGCTTGTCTTCAAATTTCTAGGTATTCTGTACTAAGACTCTAATTAAAACTTCCTGAATAGTGGAAGAGCTTTTATATAAATTCAAATTTGAATTTCTCAGTTAACCTTAGAAAATTCGGTGAAGGTATCATTAATGTAGGTGTTCTCGAACTAATTCTGTAGATGAAAATAGAGCCATGACTAGGCTTTAAGTTTTGGTGGAGAATAAAGCTTTTCACACACATTCTAGCTACGTTTCTAAGCCCACACAAAATAAATTCCATGTTAATCAAGTCAGACTGTCATTTTAGGATTTAATTCTTCCATGAGAAGTCATTTGTATATACACAGTCTGTGTTACTTCTATGTATCATGTAATACTTTCATAAAAGATGCTTCACCAGTGTCAGTCAGTCTTGCCTGACCAACCTAGTGGCCTTCTATGATGGAATGACTACATCAGTGGACAAGGGAAGAGCTATGGATATCATCTCTCTGGACTTCTGTACGGACATTGACACGGTCCCTCACAACATCCTTCTCTCCAAATTGGAGACATATGGACTTGATGGATGGGTTATTCAGCCCATAAGGAATTGTCTCGATGTTCACATCCAGAGAGCAGTGGTCAACGTCTCAATGTCTGAATAGAGATCAGTGACGTGTGATGTCCCTTAGGGGTCTGTGTTGGGATGAGTACTGTTTAATATCTTCATCAATGATACAGACAGTGGCATCAAGTGCACCCTCATCAAGTTTGCAGATGACACCAAGCTGAGTGGTGTGGTTGACACACCTGGGGGATGGGATGCCATTCAGAAGGACCTGGACAAGCTCAAGAAGTGGGCCCATGTGAACCCCCAGTTCAGCAAGGTTCAACAGGGTCAAGTGCAAGGTCCTACACCTGGATACCTCCAGTATCAATACAGGCTGGAAGGTGAAGGGATTGAGGGATTGAGAGAAGGACTTGGGGGTACTGATGAAAAGCTGGACATGAGCTGGCAATGTGCACTCGCAGCCCAGAAAGCCAACCATACCCTGGGCTGCATCAAAAGAAGCACAGCCAGCAGGTCATGGGAGGTGATTCTGCCCCTCTACTCTGCTCTGGTGAGACCTCACCTGGAGTACTGTGTCCAGCTCTGGAGTTCTCAGCACAAGAAAGACATGGAACTGTTGGAGCGGGTCCAGAAGAGGGCCACAAAAATGATCTGAGGGATGGAACACCTCTCCCATGAAGAAAGGCTGGGAGAGTTGGGGTTGTTCAGCCTGGAGAAGAGAAGGCTGCAGAGAGACCTGATTGCGGCCTTCCAGTACTTATAGGGTACCTATAGGAAAGATGGGTGTAGGACTCTTTATCAGGGAGTGTGGTGATAAGATGAAGGGTAATGCTTTGAAACAAAAAGAAGGTAGATTCAGACTAGATATAAGGAAGAAATTTTTTACAATGAGGGTGGTGAAACACTGGAACAGGTTGCACAGAGAGACAGTAGATGCCCCATGCCTGGAAACATCCAGTCAGTTTGGACAGGGTCTGAGCAACCTGATCTCGTGGAAGACATCCCTGTTCATTGAGGGGGTGTTGGACTAGATGACTTTTAAAGGTCCCTTCCAATCCAGACATTTCTATGATTCTAAAATCTGTCATTCACCCTAAATTCAGGGGCTATCATATTCAACACTGTAACCAAGGCATTTGTTTGTCATTTCTCAATGAACATAATTCACCAGTCTCTGATTACATTAGAAAGCAACTGGGACACAGAGTGAGCATGACTGGCTATTCAACATTCGTCAGCAATTGTTAAGTTTTAGCATGGAGCACTTTAACTGTAATTGACAGTTTATATTGTCAAAACATTTATTTAAGTAATTTCTATGTGATTGGAGGAGAAAAAAAGGGCCACAGAGTCACACATCCTTTTGGATTGGCTTATCACGCCAAAGTGCTTACTGCTGCTCAGTATTCCTTATTCCTTCAATTAGAAAATCTAAATCTACTGGGAAACCAGCCTCCTGATTCCTGACAGTTTAATAACCTGTCTAATTATTAATAATTAGTCTTTGAGATATCCTTTCTTGGTTGGCTCCTTTTATTGCCCAATTCGGTCTTGCTGCAAAGATTTTGCCGTGCTCTAGAACTAGAGACATAGCGAAATTATAAACAGAAATGCAATTTCATACTCAGAAGCTTCAGAGAAAAGAGCTATTCACTCCTGTTCTATGTCTGCTCAATGAAAGTACTGTTGTGATTCTGTAGGAAGATGTTAAGAATTAGGGGATATTTTTAGTATTTTTTCTGCACTGATTTTCTTTTAATTAACCATGGATACCCAAAGTTGAAGTTCTTTTCCTTTGTTCCAGGAACCACTAATACTGTATCTGAAACTTGTTCTGACTGGCACACACTCTTTAGATGAAAGACTATTGCATTTTTAATCTTATACATGATGGGAGTATAGACATTACATATCATCAGATCATGCTCCATCTCCCTGATGGGGGTAGTTCACATCACTATGCATGTATAAGACCCAGGTATTACTTGCCTCTCATTTGTGCTGCATTTTGCATGGTTTATAAATGTTGTGCTGACTTGCTGCATGATCAAATTTCATTACATTTGAGAAAAGGAACTATGTGTTAGAGAATTTCTCATCAATCAATGAAGTACTTCTTTGACTGTTCTTAATCTCAAAGCTTTGACAACTAGAAGTTTACTAGTTGTCCTGGTTTCAGCTGGGATAGAGTTAATTTTCCTCCTAGTAGCTGGCATAGTGCTGTGGTTTGGATTTAGCATGAGAAGAATGTTGGTAACACACTGATTTTTTAGTTGTTGCTAAGTGTTGCATACACCAGCCAAGGACTTTTTCAGCTTCCCATGCTCTGCCAGGGGCACAAGAAGCTGGGACGGGGCACAGCCAAGACAGCTGACCCCAACTGGCCAAGGGGTATTCCATACCATATGGTGTCATGTTCAGTATATAAACTGGGTGGAGTTGGCAAGGGAGCAGCGATTGCTGCTCAGGGACTGGCGGGGCATCAGTCAGTGGGTGGTGACCAATTGCGTTGTGCCTCATTTGTTTTATATATTCTTTTATCATTATTATTCTTTTCCTCTGCTGCATTAAACTGTCTTTATCTCAATCCACAGGTTTGACTTTTTTTTCTGATTCTTTCCCCCATCCCACTAGGACAGAAGGTTGTTGAGGAAGAGTGAGTGCATGTCTGCGTGGCACTTAGTTGCCAGCTAGGGCTAAACCATGACACCTGTATGTCCTCTCACCATTTATTTTCAAAACCAGTTCAAGACTTCAGTTCTCAGAGCTTACTCTTCCCTGTACTAGAGGAATGTGACTTATCTTAGAGATATCCCTTTAAACAAGAATCTGTGTTTCCAGCCCTCATGGCTACAGGAAGAAACTGGGAAATGCCGCCAAAGGTGAACTGCCAAAGCAGTATTGTCTATTAGAGTCCCTAGGGGACCTGCTATAGTACTCCTGAGAGAGGTGGCTGGGTCATTCCCCTGCCTTCCAGGAGGCTTTAATGCCTTGCTAATAAAGCTATGTTCCTCAAGGAGAGACAAGTGAAGTGGGGAGGAAGGAGGAAGGTTTCACTATTGCTGTTATAAAGGAATAGCCTCTTGTTGTAGTACAGGGCAGACGTGTAGGTCCACAGTGCCTGTACCATGGAGACCCAGTGTTATGTTATTTCCGCTTTTGAAAAGTTTCTTAATCAGTCCTGTGCAGTCATGGACACAGAACTCTCATTTTCAAACTCTCTGTGAAGCAGGTATAGAAGCTGCTTGGATGTTTGCTGTTGGCCTTAGTCATGACTGGAAAATTTTCTCATGCAGTGATAGAAGTGGAACTATTTCATGGCTCCTGCAGTCTTCATTTAAAGCATAGTTAAGAAGAAAAATAAGTGTGAACTTTAGCTTTGCTGTCTTTGGGAGGAAGAGAAGATGGCACATTTAGCTGGGCTCCTATCAGGCATTTGTAGCTTGAACTCTGGTAAGTAAGTATCAGCAGTCCATATCTTGTCTCCAAAGCAGAGGTAATAAACATTTCATACATATGGGGTTGTCGTGATGAATTAGGCAATGATTTTGAAGCCATAGTTTCTTTTATTCTGATTTAGAAGCACAATATGTCTCACTGAATACTTTCTAGCCTGTCTAAGAAGACATTGGAAACTATTGGTAAAATGTCTAAAAATTTTGATACTGCATTATTATAACTAGAAATTACCATAGTTACCACTTGGGAAGCTAGTGCTGTAAAACATCATGTTATTTTCTATGGTAAGTTGTTTTCAGAATGAATTCTTCCTTTCTTTAGATCAATATTTGTAAAGGTAGTATACATTTCTGGAGATGCTCAGTGCATTGACATCACTGAAAATGTAGCTGTCTTGCCTACCCATGAAGCACAACTCAGCACCATAAAAGGCAGCAAAATATTTTTTTAAAATTAGCATTATTGATATCAATATTATTAATCTTCCTTAAAAAGTATAATATAATAAACATGATTAATATTTGGGGGGGGAGGAACATCTTATTCTGAATTTAAGAAAAGTCTCAGAAATATAATTTCAGCACTGTGCAAATACTACACATTTTGGCTAGACGTATTAAGTCACATGCACATGGTAAAGAAAAAACCCCAGCAATTCTCAGATCAGCTTCTGTTTGCATGAATCAAGAAAATGAAAAGCAATTCCTCTTAGGGCCGTTTTTAAAAATAATCTGTAAGAGCAGCGAAATGCTGAAGTTGAGAAAAAGCATGAGCTGTGAAGAGGTTATCAATGGCTGTTTTGATCATGTTAAGTTTATGTTCTTCAGTGAACCTGTTTTAATTGTTATGAATAAGCTTGAAATTTACAGCTGCCCAGGAAGAAACAGAACAGTTTATCAATTTTTCAAATGAGAAAAAAGTTGAAAAAAAAATCTTAATAATGGTGCATTTAATTTTGACAGTTTAAAAACCCCTTTTATTTCTTAGTGTGAACATTACTTTCATTTTTACCTTTATTATTTTGCATTCAAATTGATAAAAGTTTTAAAATAAATTATTTCAAATTGAATTTTTTGAATTAAATTCCCATTTATTTTTGTTCTTACCAGCTTTTAAAACTTTAAAGTAAACCATTCTTTCTTAAAAAGAATTTGGTGTTTTATAAAAGATAAAAAATGTGTTTAGAAGAATGATTAATCTGTCTCCTTATCAGATCTAATGAGTTATCTTCTATTCCCTTCTGATGTAAAAATACAAGCAGCAATAATTAATTGTCAGAACTTTGTGCTACCTCGAGTTCTATACCTCCTATGCATTTTCTCTTATCATCACAACAGGAATATCGAATGAGAGGCCTGTAATAAGCTCAATAAAAGGCTCAATAAAAATTGAGCTCTTGAAAATTACAATAAGAGACTGTTATAGTTTACATCTTCCATGCTTATATAGAACCATCGTGGGGACAGTTACTTCTAACCTATAGTTTCAACCTATACTTTTGATTAAATATGTTGATTTAATGTACTCAATTTTCCTCTCTTCCATAGGTATACACGACACTGTTTTGTGACTCAGATACTACTACATCAGTATAGTTCAGAGTAGAGGGAATGAAAATAAAATTACAGGACTTTTTGCAGAGAGGTGAGGAACCACTGTGCAAAATGTGTTATAACAGACAAGTTGAACTTCCTTGTGTAGGCTGTATTTGTTCTGCATTGGTTCTACTATGACTGTCATGGCTATGGGTGCTGCCAGCAGCAGCCAGTTTCCAGCCCTTTACAAGTTCCTTCTCAAACAGTCAAGTTTCTTTGCTCTTGCAAAAACATGTTTTAATCTTTGGTGTTGCAACAACACTGCTACTTTTCTGCAAAATCCTTTTAGTAGCTTCCAGATCAACCTTCTTCAGGAAAGCTTCTGGAAAATGAGGTTTCTAACTTCAGGGCAGATATGGCCAGGGGATACAATTTCAAGTGTCACATCTAAAGAATTGGTACAGGGAAAATAAGGATATTTAAATATGCAAGCAAAATAGGAGAAAATAAAACAAATGCTGCACTATAAGCCTACTATTCTGCTAACTAGCAAAAAGAAGACAGTAGCCTATTTGCTTCAGTTTATATTAATCTTATTTCTAATGTATTTCTCTGAGCTCCACAGAGATGGCAATTACATCCTGCTAGTAGAATAAAATTAATCAGAAGGCATTTTAAATTGGAATGAGAAAGTGCAAGAGAGAGTTTCTGGGGTTATCCCTGATCTCACAGAAATAGAAGCATGAGTCTCTTACTTTCTAAGAAAAGAAAGGAATAGGAATGGGAAGGTTTTCCTCATGACATACATTCTTCTTGTACCTTCTACTGTTGGGACCCTTTTCTCATGGGTCCATGTCTTAACTATTCTTCAGTTATGAACATGCAAGCTTTTTAGGCGTACTAAAATTCCTCTTTCCTGAACTCTGGTAACTTTTTTCAGTGGTGGGATTAGGTATTATGATTAATACATTAATATGTTATTAGCATTAATTTGTCTAGTAAATATTTACCCTTCCAGCAAACATAGAAGACAAGAACAAATTGCCTTCTTTTTTTTTTTTTTTTTTCTGCTGCAAAGGAATTCTGTAGTGATGGAACACCAGAGTCTTCAAGAATGTTGCCTATCTCTTTTGACTTAATTTTGGATAGTCTTTGCTTTTTGTGCATGTGTTGCTTTTGTGTATAGCTAGAGCTTGGTAAACATACAGCATCAGCTCTTGAACATACATATGAAATAGTACATATAACAGCTTGTTTTGCTCATTGAGCATGATTATATCTAAAACAGGTGTGTCATCTTTGAGACAGGTGTGTACTATTGTCAGGGCACAGAAAAGGCTGGTGGCTTGCTGGAAGTCAGTGGGTCTTCCCCTAGGCAGGGCTGGTCCGGTCCGGTCCGGTCCGGTCCGGTCCGGTCCTGTCCTGTCCTGTCCTGTCCTGTCCTGTCCTGTCCTGTCCTGTCCTGTCCTGTCCTGTCCTGTCCTGTCCTTGCCAGACAGAGCTCATTCCATCATCAGATGCCATCAACCCATTCATTGTTTTTCAGGTAGGTGTTATCTCCAGGCCTGTCACATTAAATCTAAAGAACAAGCATTTCCATTTCTTGGAAAATTAGATTGCTTTCCAAACAAAAACTTTTGCTTAATTAAATATTTTAATTTTTCCTTTGTAGGGTCTGCATACTTTGCAAAAGGTTAGAATCTCTATGAAAAGATCACATTTTTCATAGAAAAGGCACAATTAATATTCTTTAGGTATAATCATGCAATAATTTTGAAAATTTTATGCACAATTTTCATCAAAGTTTGGAAAGAATATTCAAACTATTAAGCTAATGTGAAAATTAGGATTACATATTAACAGTGTGTTTCCATGCTTTGTAAGGTGTTTGTGTCCAAACTTCAACTGAAATGTTACAATAATCAACACTGATTTCAGACTCAACCTTCATGTAGAAGAGTAGACAAGGAACTGGTAGATAAGCTTTGACTTCAAAAATAAAAGCATATATATAGCACAAAGCTAAAAAAAAGGTGAATATATTATTAAGTTATTCTTGGTGTATTGGCTGGTGCTGCTTATTGTTTCTATTTAACAGTTCTTGCAGGAAAGTCACACATTCTGAGATCAGTGAAAAGGAAGAAATTAGAGAGTTTTTTACTACATAGAGAGAAAAAGCAGTAATCAGTATCTGCTTGACACAAGCCTGGAATTCATTTTCATTGAAGTGGCTGACAAGTAAAGCTTTGTGTTGTTGGAAAAAGTTTCTTTTCGGAATTTCAATTTATTTTTTTTTTGTCCCCCCTTTTTCATACAAGTTAGGGATTGACTTTTCAAATGGAAGTACCTGGAAAGCTAACCTAGTAGCTTTGAGAATTTGCAAGGCAGAATTTTAGCAGATATAGAAGGTCCTGCATGTGATTGTGATATCCAGGCACTGTGCTCACCACAGGAGCTAAACTATACTTAAGATACCTTTTTATTTCCCTGCTGCCTGAAGTGGTCAAAGTAAAGCCAGAAATTCAGTGCCTGAAATTTTCTTCAATATAGGAATAAATGAGCAGATCTCTGCAATAGCTCCCTGTCAGTGAAGTAAGCAAGGACTGCAGGGCTTTCTATATTTGCTAATACTTCTTTGCCTAAATACTGTCAAAATACCTCTGGCTGTCCTCCCCATCCTTCCCATCAGCAGTTCATTGATACTAGAGAAAGTCATAGATTTTAAACCAGCTTTTAGGTGCCCTGAGCAGCAAGTGTTCTCCTTTACTGTAGACATGCCTCAAACATGATGCATCTCAGCTGGCACCAGCTCAATTATCTGCAGATCCAAAAGTAGCTCAGTCACATTAGTGACTTTCTGCACTAATGCTCACTAGAGGAACGGGGTTAACTGGTGCTATGTCCTCCAGACTGTTTTTACAATTGCATCATGTTGTGTAGCCATGACAAGAGATTAGTCTTAGTCGTGTTAAAAATAAGAAAGAAAGAATGAAAAAAAGAACTCTTTTACTGTGCACACCTGGGATTGTACTGCCACCATAGTGTTTAAGATAAAATTACCATCATGCATCACATGAATGATATTGACACTCTTATTGGGAGCTGCAGTACCAGGGAGTTTGGATAGCTTATCAGCCTCCGATCTGTTGCCTCCTCCTGCTCCTGTAATCGATTCTTAGCTGTGTGGTTTTTTTAGAGTGCAGAACTGCTGCTTGCTGCTGCAGTTGCCCTGTGTTTCCTCTCACCTACCAGTTTTCTTACCCAAAGTAAAGACAGTGAGACAGGGGTAGGAGTTGGGCAGCTGATCCATGTGTGAACTCTGAGATAAATTCCTTTCCTTGGTCAAACCTGTGGAAGGGAAAAACTTAAATTGGTATCAACATGGCTTATTGTTTTATTAACACCACATAATTAACTGGCAATCGGTGAACTGTAATTCTGGATCAGTATCTGATATACAACAGATAAGCTGCAATACTAAACTATTACAAATTTTAATGTTTCTTTTATACTTTTCAAAAGTCTCTCTGAAATTCCTCAGTTACTGTATAATCCAGTAGATAGTCATCCTGCTCTTTAGCATAATCAGGATTTGACAAATGACATTTCAGGCAGTTTTATGTATTTGATCCACATATATTATTTATATTCACATCCCTAACTTAACAACTGTTGCTGTCAAGTGCCATTTTGCTAAGGGTGGGCAAAACAGACAACCCTGTACAGCCAATTAATAAAAAAAAATCAATGAAATGTGAACTGGCATTAAGCAAGCATTTCTGATGGGATTTGGGCTAGGGCTGACAAGCAGAGCAAATAGCAGTAGTCACTGCAATATGAAAAGGTGAATGTGTAGTTGAGAAATATTGGCACGCAAAAAAGGAGCAAACAGAAATGCTCAACCACATGGACACACATTAATATTAAAAAATGTGTGTATGACCTGTGCATTGCAGACTGCCAGATTTGTGCATGAGGTGATGGTCAGATCTGTTTGTGTATGGGTCTTTAGGGTAAACAGATCAGAAGTGTGGCAGCAGCATCCCCAGCACTTGCATGCAGCGCTGCTACAATTTGCCTTTAGGATGACAGAGGACTTGCCCTAACAATCTGACAGATCTGTTTCTTCCTATTGAAAGCAGGCACTTGGCTCCTGTCTTTTGCTATGGTCCATCAGTAGCTCTTTGCTCCTCCTCCCTCTCAGGCCTCTGTGACAGGTAGTTACAGACAGCCTGATACATCAGAAAAACTCTCCCATTTTGACATTGTAATCATCAGCAGAATTTTCTCTGTAGGCCACTTCTAAGACATCCCTCCTAATTTGTAAATTAGACAGACTTTTTTTGGCAGATGCTCTCTGAGATCTGTAGGCTAAATTGTTTTCTAGGAGGTTATCACTGCTGTTGAAGCTGTTATAATGCCTGGGGCATATTCTGCTTGACCCTTGTTAAAGTTGCCTTTTCTGGAAAAATGCTGCCTTCTTTTGAGAATGGAAAATTGCTCCAGCTGTTCCTGCTGACTGGTTTCATTTCTGAAGGCTGTGTCTGGTGCCAGGCCACAACAGGGCTGCTGTCATCTTTCTTAGGGACTATGTTTCTTTTCTAAAACTGCATGTTATATAATGATCATCTTGCACTTAATGCCTGAAATTTTATATATGAGGAAAGGAAGCTATTTCCAATTATATTAAAATGCAGGGAAAGAACTCTGTTGACAGATTTAACCGTTGCTATTATCTAAGGTTTTAAGCACAGCAAAACCAATGTGCTCTTGGCTTCATTCTCATTAATATCAGCATATGCCAGGGAAACTATTGAAGGAACACTAGGGAAATAGCAAAGTCAGACCCCAGAACTTTATCTGACAGATCAGCTCAGTACATCGAAAAAGAAAGACATAGCTGCTCCCAGAAAGCTGCTTTTTGCTGACCTGGTGGCAGAGGGGGTGACAGTAAGTGCAGAAATTAAAGATGCAGCATGCATATCAGGTCAGTTGACTTGTTCAGATTTAAATGACAAATCCAAATTTAATTTTTCATTAACTTGCAAAACACTTCTTTTTCCTTGAGCACTGACATTTTGAACTCGGAAGTTCTTTGTAAGGGAGAACCTATACTTAACTGTAAATATTCATTCAGACACATTTGGAATGGTGTTACAGAGCTGAAAATTCACATGTCTAATAAGAAATGTAAAGCAGCCTTAAAGAGTACAAGACACAGTCTAACAGCTCTAATGAAGCTAAAAAATATTGTGATAATAGCTATCTACAGAAACAATGTATAGTACATATGTACCTGTGTGCAATGAGGTAAGTGTCTAGATGGAGAGGTGTTAAAGAATGCTGAGACAAAGCTAAGCAAATTTTTTATAAACTAAGTAACACTTATTTGTTTTTAGTAATCTGCCACCTGTAATTCATTTTAAATGTATGGTGGTCATGGTACAAGAAGACTAGGGAAATACATTGTTTGGAATTAAGATTATGGAGTAAGTAGTGTTAGTTAAATTTTGGGATGATTATGTATGTATGCATGTATTTATTTTGCTTTGACTATAAGAATACTCCAAATTCAGAAGAAAATAAGCGTACAAACACATACAAACTAGACCTCTTGTTTGCAAACAGAGAAGGCCTTGTGGGTGATATGATGATTGGAGGATGCCTGGGGTGCAGCGATCATGAAATGATCGAATTCTCAATTCTTGGAGAAGTAAGGAGGGGGGTCAGCAGAACTGCCTCACTGCACTTCCAGAGGACAGACTTTTGACTGTTCAGAAGGCTGTTTGACAGAGTCCCTTGGGAGGCAGTCCTGAAGGGCAAAGGAGCCCAAGAAGGCTGGGCAGTCTTCAAGAAGGAAATCCTGGAGGCGCAAGAGCAGGCCATCCCCATGTGCTGAAAGATGAGCCGGAGGGGAAGAAAACCTCGCTGGCTGACCAGAGAGCTTTGGCTGGATCTCAGAAAAAAGAGGAAAGTCTATGAGTTTTGGAAGAAGGGGTAGACATCTCAGGAGGACTGCAAGGATGCTGCGAGGTCATGCATAAAGAAAAAGAAAAGGGCTAAAGGCCAAATAGAACTTAAATTGGCCATTCCTGTGAAACATAACAAAAAATGTTTCTGTAAATACGTTAACAACAAAAGGAGAGCCAAAGAGAATTCCATCCTTTTCTGGATGCAGGGCAAAGCATAGTGACAAGGGATGAAGATAAGGCTGAGGTACTTAATGTCTCCTTTGCCTTAGTCTTTAATAGTAAGGTCAGCTGTTCTCCGAGTACCCAGCCCCCCCTGAGCCAGGAGACAGGGACAGGAGCAGAGCAAAGCTCCCATGATCCAAGAGGAAATGGTAAGTGACCTGCTCGGCCAGCTGGACATACACCAGTCCATGGGGCCAGAAGGGGCCCACCCAAGGGTACTGAGGGCGCTGGGGGAGGTGCTCACCAACTCCCTTTCCATCATCCATCAGCAGTCCTGGATGACTGGGGGAGTTCCAGGTGACTGGAGGTTGGCAAATGTGATGCCCATTTACAAGAAGGGCTGGCGGGAGAGTCTGGGGAACTACAGCCCTGTCAGTCTGCCCTCAGTGCTGGGGAAGGTCATGGCGCAGATCAAAGCCACTGAGGCGCAGGGCTCCGGAGCAGAGGATCGCGCCGAGGGACCCTTCCGAAAGCGGCAAAACCGCGGCAAAAGCCCTGGCGGCGAAAGGCGAAAAAGCGCAGGGAGAGAGAGGGGGCCCCAACCCCTCCCCCTCCCAGGGCGGGAAGGAGCGGGCTCCCGGCGCGCGGCAGCTCCGGCTCCGCGGGGGCGGGGCCCGGTCCCCCCGCGTGCAAGAGCAGGCGCCAGGCAGCGACCCGAACAGGGCGGGCAAGCGGGGCGCGGCGCGGCGCGGCAGAAGCGCGTGGGCGGCAGTTTGGGCGGGAAGGGCGGGTTCCCCCCTCCCGGCTCTGGGGGTCACTCGATTAGCGGCCAC
>JAKFQP010000064.1:1037154-1064507 GCA_023375905.1 Nycticorax nycticorax | reverse complement strand
TGAGGCCGCTCCTTGTCTACCGTGTTTAGTTTTGGGCCCTTCACTACAAGAAGGACATTGAGTTGCTGTCACATGTCCAGAGAAGGGCAAGAAAGCTGGTGAGGGGTCTCGACCACAAGTCTTCTGAGGAGCGGCCAAGGGAACTGGTGGTGTTTAGCCTGGAGAAGAGGAGGCTGAGGGGAGACCTTATTGCTCTCTACAACTGCCTGAAAGGAGGTTGTAGAGAGGTGGGTGTTGGTCTCTTTTCCCAAGTAACAAGCAATAGGACAAAAGAAAATGGTCCTAACTTGCACCAGGGGAGGTTTTGATTGGATATTAGGAGAAATTTCTTCACTGAAAGGGTTACCAGCCACTGGAATGGGCTACCAAAGGAAGTGGTCGAGTCCCCATCCCTGGGGGTATTTAAGAGATGGGTAGATGATGTGCTTAGAGACATGGGTTAGTGGTGGACAGGTGTGGTTAGACTCGATGATATTAAAGTTCTTTTCCAGCCAACTGATTATGTGATTCTGTGTTATAGTTTATAGAAGTCTCTAGATTTGGTGATAAGTGCCATGTAACAGTAATGCGATATTGATGTTGACCATTCTATCTAATGTTTTTCTAGTGGCTTTAACAGTCTGATTTTACACATTCCAAAACATGCATGGTAACTTAATTTTGTATCTTGCTTTTGGTCAGTATCTCAGAGAAGGTAGAAAATAAGTGCCTGTCACCAAATACAGTATTGGGAAAGCTATTATAGTTTTCATATTAGCAACTATAGGTACTTTACTGAGTGTTTCACTTCTTTCTCATCAGTTGAACTATAATTACAATAACCACATGGACTGTTATAAAGTATGCTGGTAGTATTACCAATTATTAGGTATTATATTATTTTATAGGTTAGATTGCAGCTATAGTTCTGATATAAGAATTCTTCCTTTTCTCTACCATATGAAAACCCAACACTTACGTTACATGCATCTATAAAACCCCCTCTTTTCCATTGATACCTTTCTAGTGAGCTTCAAATGAAGAATTTTACAACTGTATTTTGTGTTTTATACTTTTAAATTGTTAGAATGGGGAGAAGAAATGCTACTTTTTATTTCTCTTTCTCTCTAACACAGGGAGTGTATTATTTCTATGGAGTGTGATTCTCCAAATACTCACTCTGCGTAAGAAAAAGGTAGTGAAAAGTAATCTGCAACTTTGTGCTGCAGAACATGCAGAGATGAGAATGAAAGTGCTAGCATGTCGTGGTTAAGCTGCACCTGGCAACTAAGCACCACATAGCTGTTTACTGGTGGGACAGGGAGAGAATCGGAAGAACAAAACTAAGAAAATCCATGGGTTGAGATAAGAAGAGTTTAATAATTTAATAATGATGATGATGATAATAATGATGATGATGATGATGATGATGAAAACAACAAGAGAGAGAAACAAAACCTGGGAAAAAACAAGTGATGCAATCGCTCACTGCCCACTGACTGATGTCCCACCAGTGCCCAAGCAGAGATTGTTTCCCCTGCCCTGGCCAACTCCCCCCCGTTTATATACTGAGAATGATGTTATATGGTATGAAATACCCCTTTTGGCCAGTTTGGGCAAGCTGTCCTGGCTGTGCTCCCTCCCAACTTCTTGTGCACCTGGCAGAGCATGGGAAGTTGAAAAGGCCTTGACTAGCACAAGCACTACTTAGCAACAACTAAACCATCAGTGTCTTATCAACATTCTTCTCATCCTAAATCCAAAACACAGCACTATGCCAGCTACTAGGAACTCTATCCCAGCTGAAACCAGGACATAGCAGAATCCTGTATTTTAAGAAGGCCAGAGATGTGACTAATCACAGTTCTTTTTTTTTTCTTTTTATGGAAAACATTTGTTACTCAATTGCAAGCATCGTGGCATAGTGATGGAATAAAATGACAGGTGAAAAATCAATAGGAAGAAGTAGGTTCTTGAGAGATCTGTATTTGCAGTGTATTTCCATGAGTGAGGAAGACATGCCCTTTGCTACTGGAGAACAGGGCCATGAAAGTTAGCATCACTGAACAGCTAGGCTAGCCCAGAGCAATCTTGAGGTGCATCTTGAGTTGCATGCTTCTTGACTTCCTTTGTATAGACTCCAGGGAGTAGTTCGTCTAACTAGGTTTTCCAACTTTCATCAGCCTTCTGGAGTCCTCTGCTATATCACACAAATCTCTGTCTGAGATCCTGGGGTCTCAGAGTGATTCTGGTGAGACCAAAGGCAGACCTGCAGGTGAACAGGAGAAGCTAACTGGTGAAGCCAGGTAATTAACAGGTAGAGGCAGGATCTCCGTTTCGGACTGAACTATTACATGATGACAACCAGGTACAAAGTCCTGGTGTGAATCCAGCTCTCAGCTATTCAAGGAGCTAAGAGCTGTACTATTTAGTAGATTGTTATGTGATATGTAACAGGTCATTTGCATTAAGTGTGGTAAAAAATACCTTGTAAGAGGTACATGTGCCATCAGCTAATTCCTGAAAATCTAAGCTCTCCATATACAGTGCAATGCTTTCCCTGCAAAGGCAGTAGGCAGCAGACAATCCACACAGAGATCTAGCATACTTAAGTGAGTGAATTACAGTAAATTAATGAAGATTAGTCTTTGCATTATTTCTCCATGCTGTAAGAGACATTTTGAAGAAAATTTGGAAGGAACCACTTGAAATGGTTTCAGCTATGACAGAAATAAGTTGTGGTGATGGAGGCCTTGCGTCTTGCAAGAGGCATTCAACAAAACCCTTGGATTGGTGTCTGTATCATTTTTTATCAGAAACAAGAGGGCCCCAAGTGCTTGTGTGCCCCAAGGAAAAATGAATCGTTCCCTGCTTTTTAGACTGCATTTCACAGTTCTGACTGTTTAGCACACCTCTGCTGCTTCAAGTCCTCTCCTCCACCAATTCTAACTTGCCAAGCCATGGACTAAACAAAGAGAAAAAAAAAATTACTCTGTGCTAGCTTCAAGAGGTATAAACCACCATCCTACAATGTGGATTTGTACCCTAATCAGGTAGTATTGATGCTTGGACACATTTGTTACTGCAGTTGATGCCCTTTCAGCTAATCAAGATTAAAAACAGAGAAAAGACAACAATATGTATTTACATTTACATGTATATGTATGTTGATATTGATATTGATAGTATTTTATTTAATACATTTATATTGGGCGTGCATGGAGGATGTAAGAATGTTTTGCTGCTATAGGTTTAGAAACCTATGTTACACCCAAGTGGCAAAGTTCTCAAATGCATGCTGCTATAATGCATGCTACATAGCACCATATATTAAACCCTTAGCATACTGCTTCTTGTATACAGACAAAACTGACACTTTCTCTGTTTCAGGAGTTTTGCCCTAGTTTTCTTGCATTTCCTGTTAGACACTCAATATTTTTTTCTCATAAATTTTCAAGGTATAGTTTGTTTTGTTTACAAGATATTTCCTGAGCAAGCATTGGCAACCACAGTTTAGTTTTCCAAAGAGAAAAATTAAAGTTGCAAATGGCTGAGATCATATTCAAGATCATAAATTCATTCTAAGTGTATATATGCTGAGTGTTTTCTGTTTAGATACGCAGATTCACTGTTGACCTCCTCCATAATCTATGGGGTGTTCAGGAAAGAAACAGGAGGCTCCATGACATCAGAAAACCAGAATTTATGTGGAGCTTTACTTTGAGGGTTGCTAACAACTGTCAACACAACCAATAAATAATGCTCAGAAGAAAAGACTTAGACAGATTTCATGCATGCTGCTTAAGTCTTCTTGGGCTGGGAAAACAGGCTGTCAGGGCTTGAAACTTGAGTTACAGCTATATATGCATTTCCTAACTTACAGATGCCTGATTTATAACCTGAATGTTCTTCTAATGCAATTAAGAATCTCTTCCAGACACCCGAGTCATCATAGGCTAATATTTTTTTACAACTAAAATGTCAAGTAGAAATTTTCAATGTGCTGTGTGTCTTGCTCTTGGAAAGGCTGAGCAGGTGTAACTATGTCAACGGTATCCTGGGGTGCATTAAGAGGAGTGTGGCCAGCAGGTCGAGGGAGGTTCTCCTCCCCCTCTACTCTGCCCTGGTGAGACCCCACCTGGAGTACTGTGGCCAGTTCTGGGCTCCCCAGTTCAAGAAAGGTGAGGAACTCTTAGAAAGAGTTCAGAGGAGAGCAACAAGGATGATAAAGGGACTGGAGCATCTCCCCTATGAGGAAAGGCTGAGAGAGTTGGGCTTGTTCAGCCTGAAGAAGGGAAGACTGAGAGGGGACCTCATCAACATATACAAATATCTGAAGGGTGGATGTCACGAGGACGGAGCCAGACTCTTCTCAGTGGTGCCCGGTGACAGGACAAGGGGCAATGAGCACAAACTGAAACATAAGAGGTTTCAGTTGAATATGAGGAAGAACTTCTTGACTTTGAGGGTGACAGAGCACTGGAACAGGCTGCCCAGGGGGGTTGGAGTCTCCTTCTCTGGAGATATTCAAAGCCCACCTGGATGAAGTCCTGTGTAACATGCTCTAGGTGAACCTGCTTTAGCAGGGGGTTTGGACTAGATGGTCTC
Source organism: Nycticorax nycticorax (assembly GCA_023375905.1). NCBI lineage: Eukaryota > Metazoa > Chordata > Aves > Pelecaniformes > Ardeidae > Nycticorax > Nycticorax nycticorax. The sequence continues at coordinate 1,059,920 of JAKFQP010000064.1, read as the reverse complement.
CCAAGGTCCTTTCCAACCCTTACCATTCTGTAATTCTGTGATTCTGTGATGGAAGGAAGCCTTTGAGCAAATCTCAGGCTACACTGGACATTGAAATTAGGAGCTTTCCTGAGGCTAGCAAAGGCGATTCGATCAGAAGATCAAATTAAACGCTACTTTTGAGCATGTGGAGCACTATTCATACTGTCTGTCTGAGGCAGTATATATCTGAATTGAATATAGTCAAGGACCTGTGAAGCCAAAGGTAATTGAGGAAAGGGAAGAGACTGTCTTCTGCAGTAGTATTTAGGAACAGAGAACTTTACAGGGACCCAACTGAACCCATTATTGTTACCAACTTTTAGTGGAATGTTCATACTCCATCCCTTTATTTCCCTCCTTTCTCCACACTTGCAAGTTACATGAGCTATGACTCCCTCCCATCCCTACTTCAGAAATTCCTGTCCCATGATGGTTGTACTTTACCCCTGAGCATTCTTACTGCATGATAAGTGAGTTTTACTTCATTCTTCCTTCTTCCACTCAGTATCCTTTCCCCAGCTTTGTGTTCTCCCAGAGAAGGATTGAAATTCAGCTTTCAAGCTGCAGTTACTTATTTTTTAAGACAGACAGATGAGCAGCTAGAAGTCTGGGCAGGCAGCCAAGCTCCCTTATGATTGAAAAGAAACAAGAACACCTGGTTCAAAGGAGGGGAGAAGATTGGGAGAAAGGAAAAGATAACTAAGCATGTCATCAGTCAACAGCCCTGTGGACAGGCAAGTTAAGTGCTACCAGATTTAAAATATCCCAGGAACAGTTAAACATATACAAATTTAGAACCTATTGCCAATCACTTAGCAACTATACTGATGACCTGAAGTAATCAACATGTTAGCTTATGTTCCCAAATCTACAGACTGTCTTGAAATTTGGTCTTGTTAGATATGTTCTTAGCATCTCAATACAAGAGCAATATCTGACTTTGGTAGCTGTTGACACTGGATGGAAAATGGTAGAAATCGTGTCTAAGTAAGATAGCTTCACAAACCCAACCCCAATATCTGAAAGAAGCACACTATATATGTCCCAATTCTGATTCGTTCTGAGAGGGTGACGGGAAGAACTAAGCAATGGAGCAAATAAGTGTCAGATCTCACCAGGAAGAAGTAGAGAACAGCAAAAAAAGATGTGATAGCACTGTCTTTCATGACACATTTTCTGCAGATTGACGATATGCAGAGAAACCATACTGAGCAATGTTCTGAACCATGGGGTGTTGCAGCCGGTACCTACTGCAAGGAGGTGAGACTGTTTCTTATCTGATGTATGTGACTCATCTGAAATACATGTTCATCTACTGCTTCAGATACCCAGAATTCTTTCTGGTAGAGATCACTGGTTTCAACACCATGTGTGTGATGGGTTAGGGACAGCAGTGCAGCAATGAAAAAAATAGTCACTTAGCTATCTCCTCTTGACCTGAAGCCTTCCCCATGCTTGCAAGTGAGAAAAGATTTCAGTTAGAAAGGCTGTGGAGGGAGCTTTCAGGAACACACCTTATTTGTACATAATGTCTTCCAGTCAATATTGATTCTCTTACCTGCCAGCTACAGACTAACTTGACATCAGCTTTATGCTTGGCCATCACCATTTCCATCAGTTAAGGTACACTCATTTCTGCTTGGCAATTATGTCATCATATTTCACATCTGCTTTAGGAGCCATAAATGGGAAGAACTGATTAGGTGCAATGACAAAATACATCCACAGTAAGGAAGTTGATATACTTGAAATTGCATCTCAGAACAGCATGCAGAAATTTGAACAATTTGCAAGAAAAAAGTAGTCTGGATTACTGTCTAGTCTGTGGTCATGTAAAATGATTCACGACTAAGACACATAGACATAGGGTTTTGGATTTCAGAGAGTAATGCACTTAGGTTCAGTATTTATATTCATAGTAGGTTCACAGAGGCTTTAGACATAATCATAGGCCAGTCTGTTACTCTGTGCATTTTTTCAGGCAACTGTGGGAGCTAAGACACCTGTTCTCAGCATCACCTGCAGAATGGCTTTCGTCTCATTTGTTTTTATATCATGACCAGCTCTAGCAATTACTGGCCTGTGTAACTGTTTGGCACAGTGTCCCACTGTTCATCTACTTGACCCTAGTAGTCAGCATCAGCAAACTTTCTGATTTAATTACTTGAACTTCCTGCACTCTGCCCAAACTGTTCACACTGATTGTAAGTTGAAAAGTTTTGTATGAGTAACATATATAACATGCTTTTTTCTTTTTTTCAATATTGGAAGACATTTGAATCCTAAAAACAAAGCCTGATTTTTTGTTTCATTAGGTATAGCATTATGGGGTCATACCTGAAACCTAAATGGCTTTTAAATGAAAATGAATGTATTTTTAAATATTTCTTTCTTGAAGTCACTTTAGAAAACTCTCATTGTAATATGCAGTAAATTCAAATGTGATTTATGTCAGGCCTTCATATGATAGAAATGTTGTCCTGCCCACCTTGTCTAGCATTTCAACTAAATTGCTATATATAATACACAATATTAATGTATCTGAAATTAAATAATAGACATGCTATTAATTTATGTCTAAAATCACATAAATATGTCACTACAAATTCATAAATCTGAAATAAGATGTTTATAAAAGAGACAAGGGCTTCAGTTCTATTTATAATAAAATGCGGCTGTAAGATATATATCCCTGATTCTAATATACAACAGCTATTTTTAAAGTATGTTAGAAGCTGAACAGATCATGTTACAAATCACTGCAATCACCAAAGAAAAATTAAATACTTTGTATGCTCCTAGAAAGACTCTTCAAAATATATCCATCTGACTTTTCTTTAAACATTTGTCCTTAGAACACAAATCACACTTTTTCCAGGTTGACAGGTTTACAGCAAGAGTTAAACAAGCTTTTCATGAGACCCAAAATCGTTCACAGACTGTGTTTCTCTTATGTTTTTAACCTTGTTTATATCCATTTAAAATTACCTGGGTCTTTGCTTCTTATTGTGTAATACTATGTATTAGTAGTAATATGGATCATTTAATGTCTATTTGTTTTAATGAAATGTCTAATAGAGTAGTAAGAGTAATGAAAGAACTCTACTGTTACCGTGAAAATAAAAGCCTTCTACAGATACTTTTTGTGAAGACTGATATTGTGGTGTGCTCTTTCTGCTTTCTGCTCTCTTTTCTTTTTGCTAGTCATTCATTTTGATGTACTGCAGCTAAATATAGACTTATTTTTCATTAATCAATATTTTTTTGCCTTTTTTATGGATTTAGTATCAATTTTTAATAACAGAATTTGTGGATAACTTGTTCACTAATAGTATATGTATTATTAGTATCTATGTGAATTTTATTATTTGGACATTCAAACCAGAAGAGGGCAATGTTAATCAAGTTAATACCAAGACCTAAAGTTATATTTAACTTCATGTGAATCACTGTTTTCCATCCCTTAAGCATTGTGTGAATTATGTGCCTTTGGGCCCAGTCCTGGTTTTAGGTAAGCCTGTGACGGATCTACAGAAGTGCATGGATTTATACATCCAAGCATGAGCTACTTTACTCATGCAATGGTAGGAATGGCTTGTAACTGTGAAGCAGTTTTGGATTGTAACAGAATATTACAACATGTTTAATATTAAAGACTGGAACTTTCAATTCATATGGGCTTAGTATAAATGAAACACTGCTCCTCAGAAGCCACGCAAAGTCAGGTGTGCATACATATGTAGGTTATGATGTTTTCAAACCTGACAGTGAAATGGTAGCATTATTAAATGAAGAGACAGTGTTAACCACTGATCTTGGTAGGATCAGATTTCTACCTATGTTCTGTGTTAAAAATTATATCTTTAGTGGCATTAATTCTCTCTGTAGCTGTCTAGTTCATACATATGCAAATATAGGAGCACAGTAATCCATGACTTTCTGAAGAGTTGGGAAACCATTACAGATTCCTCATAACACAAAAAATAAACTCCAATTCAGTACATGCATGAATTTTTTGTTGCCTTGTCAGTTAAGAAATTTGGAATAAAAGACCCCACATAGAACATATTTTCATTAAAATTATGTCATCGTGGAACACATGAATAGTCTTGGAACAATATGGACTACTAGGACTCCTTTAACAGGTTCATCATGCACGGGGTGAAGAACAGGCTGAACATCAGGGCTCAAAGGCTTGTAGTGAATGGGGCTACATCTGGCTGGCGACAAGTCACCAGCAGTGTTCCTCAGGGCTCAATTCCAGGGCCAGTTCTATTCAATATTCTTATCAATAATTTGAAGGGAGGAGTTGAATACACCATTAGTAAGCTGATGTTGCTAAACTGGGAGGTACAGTTGACTTTCTTGAGGGCCTCACTGAGGGATCTAGATAGATTGGAACATTAGACGATCATCAATGGCATGAAACTTCATGACAACAAATGCCAGATTCTGCACCTGGGATGGAGTAACGCTGGACACAAGTATAAATTGGGAGAGAAGTAGCTGAAGAGCAGCCCTGCAGAAAGGGATCTGGGGGTGCTGGTTGGCAGCAGCCTCAATATGAGTCAGAAGTGTGCCCTGGCAGCCAAGAGGGGAAAACTGCATCCTGGGGAACATCAAACACAGCATAGCCAGTCAGACAAAAGAGGTGATTATCCTGCTGTACTTAGTGATGGTCTGGCCTCACCTTGAGTGTTGTGTGCAGTTTTGGGCCCCACAATTTAAAAACAAGGTTAAGGTTCTTGAATGTGTCCAGAGGAGGGCAACAAAGCTGGTGGAGGGGCTGGAAGGCATGTCCTGGTGAGGAGCAGCTAATTTTGTCTAGCTTGGAGAAGAGGAGGCTAAGGGACAACCTTGTTGCTGATCTTCCTGGTATCCAGTGCCAGGACGCCTGGGAATGGCTCAAAGCTGTGTCAGGGGAAGTTCATACTTGACATTAGGAAACATTTCTTTACCAATAGGATGGTCAAACACTAGAACAGGCTTCTTAGGGAGGTGGTCAATGTCCCATGCTTGTCAAGTGTTTAAGACATCTTTCATAACATGCTTTAACTTTTGGTCCAGCAGTTGGACCAGAAGGTCGTTGTAGGTCTCTTCCAACTGAAATTTCTCCTCTCCTCTTCTCGCCTCGCCTTGCCGATTGCCCAAGAATAGTCTACACAGTTTTACTTCCATCTCTTCTCATTCTGATAGAAAGGATGTTGGATACTTTCTGAAAAATGGACGTTATGACAACAGGAGTTGAGTTGAGTGAAGTAGAAAGTACAGGTTTGAATGCCTGCAAACATCTGCATGACCAAGTCAATAGCTGTCTGTTTCTAGATTTTCTTTGGGCCTCAGAGTAATGTAAGAGAGGAGTTCTGACCAGTCTGAGGGATTTTCTGTTCATGTGCAGAGGCAAAAGCCATGGGGGATGCCAAAGAGAGAAAAAGGAAAACTCGTCTGGAAGATAAAATTGCAACTAATGCCATCAGGCAGTGTTGAGCTACAGTCTTCAAGATCACAGCTTTGGATTTCGGTACTTAATTGTAAACTCAGGGCAGCTCTGCCTATTAAGTACTTTTAGACTTAAGCTGAAGACACATTATAGAGAGGAAGCCAAAACAGAGCCCAGAGCTGTGCATCTACAGCAATTACGTGTTTAAAGCTTTTCCAGCCATGGTAGGCATTACTCTAGCCTTTAACGAAGAGAAGTTCCATGTTTGGGGATGACTGATTGAGCTGTTGTATCTCAGACTGAATCAAATTAATATTTGCCATTTCTGACACAGTCTAGATTATGCTTAAAAAACAGGGTTCTATACATCCTTCAAAACTACAGATGGATTACTGAAAATGCAGCTGGTTCAGCCGTCTGTTTGTAACAGTTGTTTTATCTTGCTTACTTTAATTTTAATCTTCCTTGACTGTAAAAACTCTGTGCTAGTAGTTCTATCTGTAAGCAATGAGCATATTTCTGTCCCAGTGCTCACGTTTAGAATGTTGGGCTTAATATGTTTATATGAGACCCACCATACATGATGCATAGTTGCAACAAAATTAATATATTACAGGAACATACATCATGTACGCAGGGGTCTCCAAGTGATTTCAGATGCCAAACCCAGCAAGCCGCTCCCAAATAATAGAGCAATCCCTTTCAGAAAACATAACTCAAAGCTGACCTTTTTTTGAAGAAAATGTGAACTTTCACTAGTGAACTCAGTGTACTAAAAAATTCTTCCTGCTACAGTCTTTTTTCCATCAGATTTAGGTTGACATTAAATAAAAAACATACAATGTGAAAGCTGCCACATGGTTAATCTTACTCTACCTTCTGCTCTCAAGCCTGGTCATTTCTTCTCATACATCTTTGTCATTCCAGGTCCCTCCTACTTCACACTACTCTGTAATCCTTGTGTGCTTATTGTCACTTCACTGAAACAGGGTTGCCGCCAAGAATTTTAATCCTTAAGAATACATGATGTTAGAGGCCCCAATCCCATCAACAGTGTATAAGGTATTCAAATCTTATAATTGAAATCAAAATTCAGCTAAGTGAGCATGGAAAGATTTGACAAAGCAGGTTAAGCAAGCAGAAACTTTTTTCAGTTACATATAATGGAGTGGAAACAATCTTTGACAAAGCCATTGAATATGATCCATAATTATGTGATAAATTATTATATAATTAACTGTTTGTTAAGTAGAACATGATGCATAATTTGTACAAGTAGTCTCCTGCAAGTCATGTTTGAATAGTTATATGGATGTGGAAAAGTGTAATCAATAGATATAGAGACACACCTTTGCCCTCGCTGAGATTATATGCTATTTGGTGATTTAACAGATCTGTGGAAACACCCCATTTGGTTAGAAGGATTTAATCATTCCTCTTGCACTCATTTTTCACTGATCAGTAGCTCCATAATTGACTTAAAACCTAACTGGCATGAAATTGGGAATCACACTTCAGCAAAATAGTTGTATTGTTTATTTATAAACTTGAGCAGCTGTGATAGAGGTTTTAGCAAGTTCTTAATCCTTTTGTGAGTATCTTGAAATAGGACCTCAAAGAGTCTTAGGGAGAACTTCCCCTAATGCAAGGGAACTTGTTGAGGTAGTGGAGGACCTCTGTCAGTTCCAGTATGGGCTCCAGTGTATGTGCATTTGTTACAGCTTCAGTGTTTGATGCTCCTCCAGACAACAGGATGCTGTTGTTATGTTTGCTTGGTAATCACAATTAAACCTTGTAACTTATGCCAGTTCTTTGTACTCTCCTTAAGCTACTGCACATTTTTTTCATTTTCTTTCTGAATTCTTTTGAATCCTGAAGATTTCCCTTCCTTTTTTTTTGGTTATGGACAGTACAACTAACATTTTTCTGTGAAGGTATTTCTAAAATATACAGACAGAATTGCTTTTTAATAAAATAAGCATGATAAACATGGGAAAAGCTCAGAGAAAAACAGTGAAACTTGTTTAAAGTGTGCCAGCATTACTTGGAGTGTCCTTTGATTAGGATTTCTTTTCAAGGTGGCAAGTAGGTTCTGTTGTCTTCTTTTTATCTAAAGAGAGATAGGGTGTAGAAAGATTAGCTTGAAACTCATTATAAATGACTGAAAATCCTTTTAATGTGGTGTAATAGAGATATATGGACACTTCAGTTTGCTGCTTTTATCTGTAGCTTTGTGTAACATAAATACCCAAATTGTGCTCTTCTGAGATCGTTCCTCTGTTGGAGGTGCATAGCAGAGCAAATGCTGCTGTGGCTTATTCATAGCACCTTCATGATGACTGTTAGCTGTTGGGCAAAGGAGGGATAATCATGGATCTTACACCACATATGTTAATGTGGGAAGACCGTTATAATGTCTTTTATAGTACTTGGACAAGTCAAGACATACTGCTTGTGCACTGCGGTTGAACGATTCTTAGTGTCGAATGAATTGTCTTATCAGAAGGAATGGGAAAAATTATATGTTGTCCTTTAGAGGGAATCAGAGATTTAAATTGGCATTTATATGACACAGTTTCAAAATATTTGTGCAACTGTTCAGGAGAAAATATAGCTGCAGTACAGAAGTTGACTTCTGTTGCCAGTAATGATGGAGTATGATTGGTCAGGTAGTTTTATCAGTCAAGAGACTGATACCTTGGAAAATTCTGATCTGTTAAAACATAAATTTCTTTCCAGGTATGTACAGTTTTGGAAAAACTTTCCGTGGAAATACTTGAAAATGTTGGTCAAACTAAAGAGCAATAGAAGCTACAAAAGAAACAATAGTGTGGTGGCCTAAACTCTCAGCAGGAATAGGATACCTACATTTATGTCTTTGTTCTAATTCAGAACACGGACCTGTACCTTCTTATACATTATTACCAGGGAGAACTTTGTCCACAGGACTGCTACCTCATTTGTGGTGAATCTCCATGTTTCTGCAGTTTTCTAAAGGAGCTGCTTCTGTTCCTATAGAGAACATGAATGTTTTTGACATGATAAACATATTCTCTTGATAAGGTAATTTTTTTCACTTTTCTGTAACATATGCATGTATATCAAAGCCAATTCCTCTCCATGGAAAGGGATGAATCAGAAAGTTGGTTAAATGCATGTATCCCCTTGCTGAGGGGGAGTGAGGCCCTGAAGGAAGCTGTAGCTCATGGAGAAGCCATGCTGGAGCAGGCTCCTGGCAGGAGCTACAGTCTGTGGAGAGAAGCCCACACAGGAGCAGGTTTTCTGGCAGTAACTGTGGCCTGTTGGCAACCCACGCTGGAGCAGTCTGTTCCTGATGGACTGTGCCTCATGGAGAGGATCCATGTTGAAGCAGTTCTTGGAGAGCTGCAGCCCATGGGAAGGACCCATGCCGGAGCAGTTAGTGAAGGACCATAACCTGTGGGGGACACCCCACGCTGGAACTGTGTGGGTCTTTTCTGGAAAGGATTAGGGAGGCCAGACAGAAATGCAAGAGTATTCTTGTCCTTGTGAGGAAATCGTGAGTTCACTGTAATGGGTACTTCCGATCTGCAGAGCATTTGGGTCTTCCCATTGAATTAGTGTGGCCCCAGTGAAGTTCTTTTTCCCATTTGCAAATTGGTTGACTACTTGATTTAGCAGTGTACTGAATTTAAGCTGTTGGGATTCCTCTTTTGTCTTTCACTCCTCTATGAACTCAAAATTTGTATGGGTTCCTGACCTCTTGAACTTACCTGGCTATCTTATGGTCCTGCACTAAGATTCATTAACAGCAATTACCATGCCTGCCATATTTCCTGCGCAGCTTGAATGGGGTGCCAGACAGCATTCAGAGGCAGATGTATATTACAATCTAAATCACATAATAAAGGTGGGTTTTTGCCTGTAGACTGCCTGGAATCATGCCCTGTAAGTGACAAAAGGTACATCTGTACAGTGCAATCCCTTATGAAAAGACTTGGCCTCTTTGTGCAGCAGAAGCAATGAATGTACTGCTTTACGAACACTCAAGTCATATCAAAGTTAGGGTATACATTTAAGTTTGGCAGGGGTTCTTTCTAGGAGATGGTCTGGATGTACATTTAGCCCTGGGATTTTCAATGTTTGAATAAATATGACAACTGAATTCAAAAGGCAATAATGTGTATTGTTTTTTTGCAGGCATGTGTTTGAAAAAATATTATGATTATTGCTTAGCAACTAATGTACTAGCAATGTGTTCCTTGCGGATGTACTCTTCATATCGGTGTCAGCTCCTGAACATTCCCTTTCCCATAGTTCAGTCATGCAAAAACATATGACTAATACAGTGTTGTTCTGGGTCTGTTAGCTAAGATTGTTGCATTCCCTAGTTATTAGACATTTTATAATGAATTGCTATGTCATAATCAACATGAAAATGTTCAGCCTCATACCAGCAGTCTAATACCTGCAGTCTAAAGTCATATGATGTCATCAGGAGTTTGAAATTTCTCTTGTGCTGCATATGGGGAAATGCAATTTTGAATATGACACAAAAGATCTGAATCAAGTGTCAGTGTCCAATTGTTGTTAAATGAAAGCAGGCAGCAAGTTGCAATGAGAGGCAAGCCAAAAATCATGTGTATGCATTTTTCCCAAATAATGGTCATAGTTACAGCTTCTACATTTTGCATTTGCAATACATACAAGAAAATTCCTATTTTCAAGCACTTTGATAGTGGTGCGGTAGTTAGGCTTTCATTGTGGAAGCCGCTGTCTCCAGCTTTTACCACCCTGACCTATTGGCCCATACATGTCTGAAATCCCTTTTTCTGGTCTTCTGAGGAGACACACGAGCTAACAAGCAGGCTTAAACATGTTTTGTCACCATAGATGCAAGTGGCTAGTCAGAAAGATTATAGCTTTGCCACACCAGAAAATACGGCGTTGCAGAGAAGCAGAGATCTGTTTTCTGTTTGTTCTCCTAAAAGACCTTTGAAAATCCAGCTTTGCATAGACCAGGTAAAAGTCTGGGCTTGGTGCCAGGCTTTTTTTCTGTAAGAGAAGAGTGTGAGTATCTCTCTTTCAGATGAGCAGCAAAGGTGTGTAGGATAGGACCAAGGGTGTAGTGTCTTCCTTCTGTGTAGAGAACAGTCAGTTTTTAACTCTGCCTTACATTTTAGAACTTTAGTACCTGTTACATAAAATCATTTTCAGAAAGTTATGCAAATGGGGTAATGACAAACACTCATTACCATATGGTGCCATTTTCATAGTGAAATCAGAAAGCATTTTCTTTCTTTCATCTTGTTTGTAAACTTTGCCAGGATGATTCTTGTTCCTACAAAAATAAATACTTTCCCTATTGCATGCAGTCAAATCAACCAAGACGTTTGTTTGTATTTTCTGCTATTTCCTTCCTCGTTTTTAGATCAAACACTTTTTAGATACATTTGAGGTGTAGAATGTTTTTAGTTAATGTTAATTAGCTTTATGTGTTGAGCTGAAGCAAATGAAAAGATCATTTTTCTAAGTCTCTGTTTCTACACCACCTCTCATTTGTGTAATCTCTCCCTGACTGGACCTTCCACGTACTGGGACAGAGTAATAATGACACGAATAAGGAAAAAGCCATGTTAACAGTGTTGAAATTTTAGCCATTTTAGAAAAAATGAAACATGGGAGAAAGTCAGTTCACATGTCTTTTCTGAAGTAATTAATTCTGATATATATATTTTGTTTTCTTTCCCAGACTCTGCTGTCCACTATAAGGCATTTTGTGTTTGAATAAGCTCAGATCTGTGGGATCTTCTGAATGTTAGATGCTTTTGGACAGTTTTATGAGTTTATAAACATTCATTTTTGGGCATGTATTCTTGTCCCTTTTGAAACTATAGCCCTGTACTACATTGTGCTGTGTTTAAAAATGAATCTTAATAAAAAAAATTATTTCAGAAGGAGCTCTGGGAGAAAAAGCAAAAGATAAAGTTTCAAAGTTTAACTGTAAAGGACAATGTTAATTTATATAACTGTTTCTCTCTTCTCATGACAAATAATAATACCTACCATGAGAAGGATGAAAGATTACTCAGAAATCCTGATTCGTTTGCCTGTTGATTGAAAGAAAATTGGTTATTAAGTACTCAGTTGTCCATTGGAAATGTTCCTAACTGTGGAATCTGTAGGCAAAATCATAGGGTGGAAAGAATAATTGTTTTAAATACTCACAGCACACAGTCTGAAAGAATGTTAGGCCATTTTGGATTATTAAATCCCTTTGTGGGCTAGCAGTCCTGCCGTGCATAAGTGCTTATTTTTAAAAATAGGCACTTGTATGGCACAGCTGGACATGAAGAGGAAAAAAGACTTTCAAGTTCTAAACAACCTAAAATTTCTTTCCTGTGATTTTGTGAATATTTATTTTTTTGTGTGATGGATTTTGTGTGATTTTTGATGTAGCTACATCACTTGAAAAACTGCAGCATGAATGGGTTTTATAGTAACTTGATATTATTTTCTCCCATTACTGGGGTTAGAAGTATTTTATAAAAGGAAACTATTGTAGCTGATTAAAGTCTGTTAGGGATCATACTGAGGATAAAGAACATATTTTCTTTCAATTTTTCCCAGATTTTATTCTGTGAGGGGTACATGATGACTAGCTCTTGGATGATGAAGTTACTGCTTGATACCAACTTTGTCACTGTGCAACAGGATTTGATGGGCTTTGGACATCTAAATTGTCTCTCTGAGATTAACATTAGGTATTGGCGAGCTACTTTGTTGAGTAGAACTAGTAGTCTGAAAAGGAGGCACTGATTTCAGTATCTTGGTTTTTATTGTGACTTTTTTAGTGTGAGGGGTAAGTCTCTAACAGCATCTAGAATGATCAGAAAAACAACTGGTTTTAGTTCCTAGAGGATGGTATATCAGATCTTTAGATCTGCATGAAAAAGGTGTGCTTACACATGTATGTATGTTGACAGCACTGTTGACATAGCCTGACCACTCTAGAATTTCATCACCACCCTTGCAGCCAACAGTGCCACTTCCCCCCCCCCCTCCCCAAACTCCCTTTTAAACGTCTTCTGACAGTTGTAACACCTCATTTCTTTAAGCAGCATCTTCACTATTTACACATTCTCTCAGTGCTGTGGCTGTTAAAAGTGACTTCTTCCTGGCATTGGCCAGCCTTAAAATTCAGTCATGCAGCACAGCTTCGCTTCTTGTCCCTTATGTCACTGCCCAGCAGATGTCAACTCAACGAGTTCCATTAAGGCACAAATAAGTAAGTATGTGAACTGCATTATGCATGTTTATTTTAGAGAATATACAGAATATACTCACATCTTCCTGCATAGCCCTTCTATAATTCCAGAAATATGTTATCCTTTTGTTGTGGTTTAACCCAGCAGACAGCTGCACACCACACAGTTGCTCACTCACTCCTCTGCCCCGCTCAGTGGGATGAGGGAGAGAATTGGAAAAAAAAGTAAAACCCGTGGGTTCAGATAAAGACAGTTTAATAAAACAGCAGAGGGAAAAAAAATAATAATGGTAAGAGAATATACAGCATATACAAAGCAAGTAATGCACAATGCAATTGCTCATCACCCACTGACCAATGCCCAGCGCATCCTCGAGCAGTGATCGCTACCTCCGGCCAACTCCACCCCAGCTTATAAACAGAGCGTGATGTCATATGGTATGGAATACCTCTTTGGCCAGTTTGGCCATGCTCCCTCCCAGCTTCTTGTGCACTGGGCAAAGCATGGGAAGCTGAAGAGGCCTTGACTGGTGTAAGCACTGCTTAGCAACAATTAAACTGTCAGTGTGCTATCAACATTCTTCTCATACTAAATCCAAAACACAGCGCTATGCCAGCTACTAGGAAGAAAATTAACTCTATCCCAGCCAAAATGAGGACACCTTTCTACTGCAAAAATGCAGAATACTGCTCAGTTTTCACCTACTCTGAATAATTGTGATGCCAGAGAGGGAGGCATAGTAGAATATTTTAATGAGTAGAACAAGTTTATCTTTCTAATTATTTCTTTATTGGGCCATTGTCACCATTAATGAAGAAATCTAAAGTAATTACATGTTTACTATGATTTCTGATGCCAGTGCTGATTGTGTTTTATCCTTTGGCCCTGTAGCCCAAAAGGTCTGCATTTGTTTTCTCACCCAGATGCTCCCCATTATCAGGTTTACCCGATGGATTTCCTTGCAATTTCTTTCTGGACAAATCCCATTCTGCCACTTGCTGATATTTCTGTCCCTGACCAGTTCTGTTCATCCTTCCTACCTCAGAAGACATAATCTTCAGCAGATGTCAGTGCAGTGCAGACTTCTGCTTTTTTTTGTCACGTTTCTTCTATGCCTTGATTTCATCCCCTGCTGTTAAACAGTCTTTCTCTCTCCCCTGGATGTTGAGCAACCACTCACACAGTTGCTTTCTTTTTCCTCCACGTAAGTGTGGCCCAAATCTGTGGCCTCTATTTCTCTGTCACCTGTGCCTGAAGATCAAATCTCAGAAATAGGCTTTCTGGCAAGCTCTAGTGCAAAAAATGACCTCTTTTGAGAATTCTTGATGTTTTCTTAGCAGACATTAAAAATATATGGAGAAGATTGCTCACTCCAACTCTAATAAAGAACAAATTAATACAGTTATATAAGCTTAACTTGGGGGATGAACAAGGAATGAGAAATGGAGCACTAACTATTCATCATAGAGCAAGAGGGATAGTTTTTAGTGTTGAAGAAAAAAAAAAAAAGTGTATTTGGGACTTCTTTTGGGGAAAATTGGCACCTTGTTAGAAGAACAAGTACACGAGTAGGAAAACTATTTCTAGAAACTGTAAATGATGAAATTTCTTGGAAATTACCTAAAAATGTTGGAAGGAAGTAAATCAAAATTAAAGCTAGTTTTAGATAGAGAGCTTAGAGAATAAAATATTGGTTCAACCAGTAGGGACTGCTGATCAGAGGCTTGGAAATCTTTCTAGCCTAGGTTAGGAAGGCTTCTAGTTTCATAAAATCACAGAAATCAGAAATGGAAAAGGACTCAAGTCATTTTGTTGCCTTCTGCCAATAATACCTAATAGATTCCTGATTTTGACTGCTTTCTCACATCTAATTGGAAAAGATTCAGGTGACAAAACTCTCATTGCTTCCCTTGGTGTGAGGGGGTTGAATTGATCTCATGGTGAGAAAATTACTTCTTAGGGTGCAGGAAGTAGTTCTTAAGAACGTGTCCTGGTAATTGAGAGATTTGCATAAAATCTCATTGAGAAAGCAAAGCTGCTTAATGTACTTTTGGAAATTCAGTAGCCATGTTACGTCTTTGCTTCAAATTCACCAGGAGCTGAAAGTTAGCATGCGAATTTTGCTGGCTCTGCTATCTTGTGCAGTCTCTAATACGTGCCATCTTACTCTGCAATCCTAACATTTAATTTTGCAGGAGGACAGTGGCACCATGCTGTGAAGGTGCACAGGTATATATCCTTCCATTTAGATTTCTGGAGGGGACTAGACAGCTGCATGCTGCTAGATGTAGAACTTAACTAGACTCATGTAAGAGTCTATAAATAAAAAACTGTATCACATTGCGAATCAGGTTCAATCCTTTATATAAAACTACAGAATTTAGTGGGGAGGAGGCTGCGGGAAGCAAACCTGTCTCAACTCAGAGAATTTTTACTGAATGCAATGTATTGCAGTTTATTAACATAAACTTCTAATCACTGATTCAGGTATTAAGAAAAAGAAAACAACAAGAAGAAAAAAGTTAAGGAAACACTTAGGGAGACAATTTTCCTCCCTCTTTCCCAGGCTCAGCCTGTGTCAAACACCTCCCCTCTCCCCTCCCTAGTCTCACCTTCCTTTGTTTTCACTGTGTGTTACACTCATCCACCCCAATCATTTTGGTGTGGCAACGGGCAGCCTGGGAGGCTGGAGTTGCGTGAGTAGTGGTTTGTGTATGATACTTCTTGCTTGCTACTCATTTTCCTCTGCTCCAGAAAGCGTCATCCATGGGCTGCAGTTCCTCTGTGGGTGTCCGCTCCCTGGCATGGGCTGGCCTAGGCTGCAGTCCTTCAGAAATATCCCTGAGTGATACTGCTGTCCTGGAGTGTCTCCTTTCAAACATGTGTCTCCAGCTCTGTCCTCAGCAATGTCTCATTCCATGTGCCTCCTCCCCTACTTCACCCCTTGCAGCTTCAACTTTTTCTTAAATGTGTGAGCTGTGGTGTGAGCAGGGGCTCCCCTGCCTGGCTGAAGGGGTTTTTTGTGGGCAATGGGGTTTTGACAGTGGCCTCAGAGACATCTGGAAACATCTGTGACTTGCACTGGGCAGTTCCTGGCCACATTCCAGTCAGAGCACCTTGCAGTTCCTTGCATGGGTGTCCCATGTAGTAGTCAGTAGGACTCTGTAGAAATTGTGACGAGGCTGGCATAGTATTTCTTTTATGGAGCTTCCAGTGCCATAGATCAGTTTGAAAATTATCCTGAAGAATATATTCTCCATTAAAGATCCTGGTTAGCTATTCCCTACACACACATGCTTTTAGGCACATGGGAAGATCCATGCGCATGTGTGAAGAGGCTAGGGAACTTGAGGAACATTGTTTCTATTTTTCCTCCTCTCCATTTGCATATTGGTGCACTGGTCTGAGGAGAAATACCGTGATACAGGCATAGAACACAGTATTGGGATTCCCATGGCAGTTGCTTCTGCTTTAAAGCAGCGCTGTCTCTAGGATACCCACCGCTATCTGAGGAAATGTGTGAGGTTGCAGACACTGAGAAGTATTCTCCATTTCTAAGGTGGTATTCAGCAGTTTGGTAGGCACTACTGCAGTACAGCTGCATGGGAAGCACAGGATTTGTATATGGAAATATATATTAAATACACACCCTTCTGCACCTTTATCAGGAATACCACAAGGACTTAATGTAGAAGTTCCTGCTCCATTGAAGGTACACTACTGCATGTTACATACTTTTAGCGTTATGAGACATGGAATTCCAGTTCGTATGTGTAGTTGAACTGCTCTCAGAGGGCCAATGTTGTTTGGTGCTGTCAAGTTAATTTACTCAAACAAGTCACTTTGGAAACCTGATCACTCCTTACATTTCAGACTTTCTTCCCTTTTTTTAAGTGACTGATTCAGAGACTTCCTTGGTGCTTCAGAGATCATGCTGCTGAAGAGGGAGTCTTTCTCTTAAACTAGTGTCCATGGCAATAAGACTCCTAAGCTTGCGCTTTGTCTTATTCAGAGACTGGATCACACATTATGACTTATGTGTAGTTAGCTGAATCTCAGTCTGCTAGTTGAAGAATAGTAATTATGATTTTGGTTTCTTTTTAATGGCATTAAACCCACTTTCAATTAAAAGAAAAAATAGGGTTTAATTTGTTTTCTAGTGAAAGTAATGGCTATGATTTTTAGAGCTGAAATGTAAAAACCTGAGTAGCCTGGATGTCCCAAGCCTCACTGGTCTTCTTGTTAAGCAGCACACTGAAAATTATAGACCTGTTAAAAGGGTTAGCAAGAATCAGTTTATATGTACTTTAGACACCTACAGTAATGCAGATACTGTGGATAAATATGACAATTCTAATGAGATTATACGAGAAGCTGCATTACCCTCCCAGGCAATTGATAACCAGCTAATTTGTATTGTCGAGATGCTTGTAGGACTTGGTACCATGTAATCTGTTTTCCTTTGGGAAATGTGTTTCATACAGTGTGATGCCAGATACATACAAGTGACTGTGCCTGCCTGAAAATAATGTTGAAGACCAAGAGCTGCAGCATATTCATAGCACAATAACATGTGAATCCAATGAATCTTTAGGGATTTCAGTAGAGGACTGGTCATTCTTTTTTAAGATTTTCAAAAGCAGGCAGCAGAATCTCCCTGTTAAATGCATTTCTATGCATTTTTATGAAATGGCATATTGTAAAATAGAACAGTTGTTGTGCTTCTGCAATATCATGCTTTGAATATAAATGTCTGCTGAGGTAATATGTACCCATTAGGTAGGATCTGCCTATGCCTCTCAACAGTTCTTCATTACGGTAAGACTGAAACAGTAGGATTGTAATCAGCAGGATGCTGTTCTGACATTTCAAGCATTACACTGTGCCTTCTTTAACCAATATCAGCAGCAAATACCAGTCAGCCCTACTGGGGACCGTGCTTCAGTGACAAGACATAAGTCTGGCCAGTGTTACTTACTGGAGGAGAGCCCAGCCCTACAGAATGCTAATAGTC
Source organism: Nycticorax nycticorax (assembly GCA_023375905.1). Taxonomy (NCBI): domain Eukaryota; kingdom Metazoa; phylum Chordata; class Aves; order Pelecaniformes; family Ardeidae; genus Nycticorax; species Nycticorax nycticorax. The sequence continues at coordinate 1,042,198 of JAKFQP010000064.1, read as the reverse complement.
TTTGATTCCCTTTTCTAAGCACCGACATGCCTGTTGCCAGTTTCTGTATGGTAAAGCTTGACAGATGCCTTGATCCAAATTTTGTTAGCCTTTTGAGAAATTTATTCATAAGATAAGCTAGTCACCAGAGTTTTGTCATGGTGCCAGCTGCTGGGGCTTCATAGTGCATCTCAGCACTACCAAGTGCCAGAGCAAACCATCTAGCACCAGAGAAAATGCAAGCTATATATCTGATCATATGAACGATGCTTATTCTTAGGAGCCTGCAAGGTAACTTAGAGGTTAAAATCTTTCTTTAAACTCTTCTTGGTTTACTTTGGATCTTATTTGAGCAGTTTCAAAGCTCCAACGTGTATAACAGCTGAAGAACAGCAGAAAAGGACATATTTTTGACTGTCTGGAAAACCCTTTCATAAGCATTGTTCAGTGCCTAAAATCTCACAATTGATGATAGACTGAGTTTTTTACTATTCATGAGGGCATCCTCAGATGTGTAATAAAAACTATGTTTGTAAAAGCAGTATACAAGTAGCTACATGCTGTATTTAGCTTTCCTGATTTCCTATAAAGCTTTCCTAGTTTTCCTGAATCCTAGATGGACTCATTTGATGCAGTGAGCTTTTGCAGTGCTCTTTTGCTGGGTCACTGACTTTCTGACTCTTTTTATTTCATTGAGTGGCATTATTGGTATCATCTGGGTTCACTCTTTTACAATAGCAGCTGTTAACTACCATCAGTGACTTCTCATGAAAGGAAGTCTTTTTTTTGGATGATGTGATGAATGAATTCACTTTGAGTCAGGCCTGAATGACAGCTTGTAATTTGAGGGGGTCTTAACAACCATTTCCACTTTATAATGATTCTATTAGAGCTGTGTAGTCATTCCGTATAAACTGGATTTGACTCTTATCCAGAATTTCTCTATGCCTGATCTGGTTTTCCTGTCCTAAAACAAAAAAATCTCAAATGGTATTATCTCCAGCATGTTTTTCTGCTTCTGTTCAGAACTCCAAGAATTAGATAAGGATTAGAACTTTTAGCATTTTTTCAAACTTCTGTCTTTTGAGACCTCTAATAAGATAATGTTCATTGTTTTCTGTCTTAAGTATTCACTACATGTGTTTTGCTGTTTCAGGCTAATACAAAACCAGCTTTTACTTATCCACATTTTTCCAGCATGTTTCCTTTTCAGTACAGTCCAGCTAGAAATAATTAACTGGAGAAGAAATCTGGGGTGTAAGAACTGTGAGAAGGAGTTGTAGAAATCGATCCCTCCAGAATGGCAGGAAGACAGAAAAAGCCAAGGGGAGAAGTGAAAGACCAGAACCTGAAAGACCAGGACCTGAAAAATGTGTATGTACTGGGGACAGAGCTGATCGCAAGCCAGACCGTTTGATTTCCCATTTCCTTTTGACAGTTTAGTCACTATCAGCAGTTGGGAGCCTTTGACTGTGCTGGCATCAAGCAGGACCAGACTACAGTTTTCCTGCCAAGGCACTGAATTTATGTAACAGCATAAGCATGGTGTGTGGACGAAAAGACTGCAGTCTCCCAAGTGATTAATTTATAGTTCTGTCTGACCTGTCTGTCTATCCTTTGGTAATTAAGAGTTTCTTTTCTTGCATTACCTTCTTTCAGCAGTTTAAAAAAAGCCATTGGTTTGTGCTTGTTAACTTGGAACCCATATTGTTTAGCTGGACACATACTTTGTTATTTATCCCTTTAACTTCTTTCTTGACGACCTGTCAGACTTTGCTGAATTTGTGAAACACAATCACATGTCAAAAGCTGCAACAACCTAACCAAGGAGCCTAAACTGACAAGTTCAATATTCATTTCTGTATTTCACACTTCAGTGTGAAAAGTGACAAAACCTTCTTGTACCATCCTCATCATGTACATATGTGGAGAGTTGTGCAAGCTTTCCAAAAGAATAAGAAATCTTTCTGGCTGATGCAGCAACTTGTAATGTTTGGCTTACCATTTAATGCAAAAGAAAAAGAGGTCACAATGTTCATATTCATATTTCATTGAAAATACAGTGTAGTCAAAAAAGAAATTTCCATTGGTCTCAATAGAGTCCCTAGTAAGTAGTTAGAATCATGTGAGGTGCTGGCTGACAGGTCATCTTTCAGTCCCATAGGACTGTACTCAGCTGGCAGTAGTTAGAGAAGCCCCAAAAAGGTATTAAAAGAATCTGCATTGTGAGGTATCATGAGGTTGAAAGGCAAGAAAGAGAACCTGTCCTATCAAGGAACATATTAGAAATATCTCCATTGCCTGATCTTCAGGTTTCTTCTTTCTACTTTTAGTGATAATAATATAGACTAGAAGATACATGACAACAAATTATTAAAATTCCGGGCTTTAAAAATGATTGCTTATGATCTATTTGGTCTGTTTGAGTTTTACCGATGCACAACATTTTTTTTTCTTCTTTAGAAATGCTTTAAATGGAAAAAAATCCTCACTGGCAATGGCTATCAGTAAGAAATAGAAGTTCTTCTGGAAGGTCTTTTCTTTAGTTGCAGTTAAATGAGAATGATTTAAGGCATAAGAACTTCCTCTCCCCTGTAATCACCTCAGCAATTGTGCAGGTGCAAGCTTTTGTGAGGCTCACTGACATGATTCGCATTAACAGTAATCTCTTTATTTGTGTTTTGCGGTACATTTTTTACCCAGATAATTTCAATGGCACAGCTGAATATATCATTTTATAGCCAAACTCAGGGACTAGTGAAGTGAAGCTCTGGTGAATTGGGAGGAAATTTCTTGAACTGGCATTGCTGTTAAAACTTGCATCCCTTGAAAATACAGTCTCCCTGACTCTTCATCATAATTTCAATCCTGTCTGTTAAGGGATGTTATGAGCAGCCACCTCCTCCAGCAGCCCTGACCTAGGACTCCCTCCTGCCTAGCTGCTGAAGCCCAGGCTGGTGTGCTATGCAGACACAGACATGCACACACATGCACAAATAAGCATGCATGCACACCCAAACACAGACACACGGACACGCACACAGAGGACGTGGACATGGCCGGTCACACGCGCTGCCACAGGGGAGGTGCAGCCTCCGACTGCAGCCCCATAGGGGACTCACACAAGCACAGGGGGGGGACAGCCCGGCACCCTCCTCCTCCTGGGCTGGCAGAGGCAGAAGGTCGCTAGTGCAGCACACACGGGGCACTCTCCAGGTTCACAAGCACATGAACGTTCATGGGTCCCCTGAGTACCAGCACAGCCCCTCTGCCTTCCCGGCACCCCTGCCCGAGGCCTAGTCCCCTTTGCATGCTCCACAGGTCCCCAACCCGCTGGCTGGTCCAGCTTGAAGTTTGCTGGTGATTGCATACGCACATCCCAAGCATACCAGATTTGGGGAGGATACAGATATTCAGCCCCCTCCAGCTACCAGCACTGAGCCCCTTACTCATGCCAGTGCCCCCCAGTAGTTGATTTTTGGGACACAGACTGTTCCCACCCCATGGGTAACTCCAGTTGCTCACACTGCAACCACCCATTTGCTTCAGCAAAGGCCAGGGGAGCCCACACCCCCAGTCTGACTCCAGCATCTGCCACCTAGTCCACTCATGCTGGTCCTCCCAGTAGCTGGAACTCATTAGCAGTTCAAGAGACAATTACAAGCTCATTTTAGACCAAAGCTTTAGACATCTTATTAAAAAACCTGTCCCCTCCCAGCTTCTTGTACATCTGGCAGAGCATGGGAACCAGGACAAGCGAAGTGAGCCTTGCAGTATTTTCTTCTCTGGCTTGTATGAGCTGTCCACTCCAAAACCTTACTTCACTCTTTGGGAAAAACTATTTTTTCTCTATCCATGCAGAGTAGGAACAGGGGATCAGGCCCAGCCAGAATGGTTCATGAAAGGCAGGTCCTGCCTCACCAACCTGATCTCCTTCTATGACCAGGTGACCCACTTATTGGATGAGGGAAAGGCTGTGGATGTTGTCGACCTGGATTTAGCAAAGCCTTTGACATTCTCCTAGAGAAGCTGGTGGTTCATGGCTTAGACAGGCACACCCTTCATTGGGTAGAAAACTGGCTGGATTGCCAAGCCCAGAGAGTTGTAGTCAACAGAGTTAAATCCGGTTGGCAACCAGTCACGATCGGTGCTCCCCAGGTCTTAGTTTTGGGGCCAGTTCTGTTTAATATCTTTATCAATGACCTGGATGAGGGGATTGAGTGCACCCTCAGTAAGTTTGCAGATGACACCAAATTGGGCAGGAGTGTTGATCTGCTCAAGGGGATGAGGGCTCTGCAGAGGGACCTGGACAGGCTGGATTGATGGGCTGAGGTCAATCTTATGAGGTTTAACAAGGCCAAGTGCTTGGTCCTGCACTTTGGTCAAAACAACCCCGTGTAACACTACAGGCTTGGGGAAGAGTGACTGGAAAGCTGCCTGGCAGAAAAAAAATGTGGGGATACTGGTTGACAGCCAGGTGAATATGAACCAGCAGTGTGCCCAGGTGGCCAAGAAGGCCAATGGCATCCTGGCTTGTATCAGGAATAGTGTGGCCAGCAGGAGTAGGGAAGTGGTTGTGCCCCTGTACTCGGTGCTGGTGAGGCCTCACCTTGAATACTGTGTTCAGTTTTGGGCCCCTCACTACAAGAAAGATGTTGGGTTGCTGGAGCATGTCCAGAGGAGAGCCACAAAGCTGGTGAGGGGTCTGGAGCACAAGTCTTCTGAGGAGCATCTGAGGGAACTGGTGTCGTTTAGCCTGGAGAAGAGGAGTCTGAGGGGAGACCTTATCACCTGCCCGAAAGGAGACTGTAGTGAGATGGGTGTTGGTGTGTTCACCCAGGAAACAGGTGATAGGACGAGGGGAAATGGCCTCAAGTTGTGTCACACGAGGTTTAAGTTGGACATTAGGAAAAATTGTTTCACCAAAAGGGTTGTCAAGTATTGGAATGAGCTGCCCAGGGAAGAGGTTGAGTCCCCATCCCTGGAGGTGTTTAAAAGCTGGGCAGACAAGGTTCTTAGGGACATGGTTTAGTGGTGGAATGGCAGTGTTAGGTTAATGGTTGGA